>JACEVL010000124.1:3929649-3970479 GCA_020284085.1 Aporrectodea caliginosa | reverse complement strand
CTATGACCTTATATATACTGTTTTCTGTGTTGGCGCCATTATTGGCCGCCATCTTGGATAAAATGCAGTTTTTGGTGACCCCGTAGTCGGATTTTGGCGGATTTTGGATATGTTATTCAGCAATGGAAACTGAGCGGGAAATCGTTAAAAAAGCTTCTGAAGCAATTTTGCCCAGGTCCAACTGTATATTGCCTGGACTAGTAAGCTAGCTTATATGGCCTACCCGACAGACGAGATGACGTCTCCATCTCTTGGGCTATAATTTAACTGAGTAAATAAGTAAGTATATCCTTTATTGCAAAAAAGTTTACCGCAATCTATATAGTTTAACCCCAACCCAATTTCTCATGTTGAAGTGATCGTCTGGTCAGTAGGTGCATCGGAATTGTCCGGTTTCCAGAGGATCAGAGAGGGTACAGCATGCAGAATGTTAAGGCGGGTGTCTTTTAGGTCGAGGATTGGCAAGTACAGGATCAGATGAGTCAGGATAAGAGTTCTTGAAAAGGAGAGACTGTAGTTTCGAGTGGAAAGCCTTCGGGTGATGAATAGAGGAGCCTGAGGCAGATGATGGTGGATGATTGGCGATGATGGTGGAGGAACCAATTCAGGAGATAGATCGTTCCAGAGACGCGGCGCAGTGTTAGATATTGCTCGGTTGGAGAATTTGAGATGAGTAGTGACCGGGGGTCTAGAAAGAGTGAGAACGGAGGATGATCGGGTAGATGGATCGGGTTGGCTGGATGGTGAAGAGTTCGCGGAGATATCTGGGCTGGAGAGCGTTGTATAGGGAGTTGTAGGTTAGCGATAGGACTTTGAAGTGAATTCGCTCTGGGATTTTTAACCAATGGAGTGATTTGAGGACGGGAGTGATTGGAGCTCTGCGTCCATGCCAAGGCCTACGCAGAAAGTGTCAACTGTAGAATAGCTCTTCCTCAAACTGTCGAACTGTATGTAGGCCTACGTGAACTGGTAGTGGTAGAGACACGAAGTCTCTCAACAAGAAATGTACTGTAAGGAAGTTATACGGGCGCTGCAGGAGTGAAGCTGAAGAGATCGGGATGGCCGTTGGAACCTGGATCTACAGCCGAAGAGGAGGACTGACGAATAGGAAACAGGCAGGTGACGAATGAAAGGCTTATTCAATTAAACGGGTGGCCCGGGTCAATTCAGCAGCCTAGGTTGTCATCTTTGCTGACTTTATGAAAGTAATTGGTAATTTACATGTCATTCGATTACAAATTACATGCAATATTGTAATTGAAATACAATTACAATTACTTGACTCAAAATGTAATTCAATTACAATTACGGAACTTGTAATTCAATTACGTTATTCAATTACATGTATTTCAATTACTGAACAACACATGTAGGCTATTGGTCTCTCCTCTCTACAAATACATCTAAACTTCAGTCCATTCTAAACGCTGCCGTCCGCCTCATAGAGGCATTGCAAAGTTTTACCATATCTCCTATTTTATCCGTGACTCCTTCACTGGCTCCCATCCGCCAGCGCATCCAATTCAAGGTCTGTTCCCTCATGCGAAGCTGTCTTTGCTGGGTCTGCTCCTCACTATCTTAGGGCCTTTTGTACCCCAGTATCTTCTCTGCACAGTCGTTCCTCCCCTTCGGTCCTCGGCCCGTGGTTAGGCTACTTGGTTGTCCCGCGGGTGCGTACTTCTACGGCTGATCTAGGAGTTTCGCTATTGTTGGTCCCAATAGCGGGAACCAGTTACCTCAGTCCCTCAGGACTGACCTTTTTCTATTTCTTTTGACCAGTTCCGCAAGCGCCTGAAAACCTCCCTTTACCAGTGAAGAGACTGGCTCGGGTCGGGAGCGCCTTTGTTTTGAGTGGCGCTATATAAATGTTTGATTACGATTACGATTACGATAGAAGCCTACCAATCACGCTGGCATCCTTTTTTAGCAAGAAAGAGGTATGTCAAAATATCTGGTTATCGAACTAATTAAGGTCTTCAGCTATTTGAGGCCCTGGTAAGCCTATGTATACATAGTGAAAAGAAGGTAAAATTAATGTTTGCGGAAATATTTGCAATGCCTTAAGCATCTACAGTGGCGCTAAAGAAGTTCTTCAATTGGATTTCCCTGCAGTGACGCAACCGTATGCGATGACGTAATAGTTTCGTAATCATTAATGAGCATTGTTTATATTGTCGGATTCAACAACGCCATCTATAATTACTAGCCTTCATACTAACATCAGTATCTTCTAGCCATTATCACGTTCAGATCTTCTACAACGACGGTTATAATTAATACTTCATTTTAAAAGTACGGTTCGTTAAATTTAAGAGATTTAATTTGAAAAACGTTCATCGACAGCTCAACGAACGGTGAATTATTAGCGGGGCCTAAGCATAACTATAATATCGACCGTAGAGGATCTTTATTGCGGACTGAGGCTGTGCCGCCCTCTATAAATTGGCCGAAACGCCATGGGGGCGTTCTGTTCACACACCGTCTGCAACTCATCCGAGTTGGATTTCGTCAAGCGAAACGTGTCCTCTGAATGCATCGTCATCTTTTCCAAGAGAGACTGTCAACACAGCCACGCGGCCAAGAAGATCTTCGATGATCTGAAGGCTAGCTACAAAGTAATCGAGCTGGACAGAAGGGGAGATGGTCCGAGCATACAGGCGGCCCTTGGTCAACTCACTGGACAAACTACGGTCAGCATTGTGGTATCGATCTGTTTCGTTGCTTGTATGTCTGTCTCTGTTTGGGCTTTTTCATGTATCTCTTTGTTTATCTCTGAGGGCCAGTGGGCAGTGGCCACGTCGGGCCCACAGCTGGACACTTATGCGATTTTCACCAAGGGCACATTGCGAATTCGCTATGGGCCAATGAAATGAGCGTAGCTTTCTGGCTATATAGGGCAGGCTGAGAATTTGCCGGGGGTTGGGGGTTCAACCCCCAGTCTTTCTTAGGCTCCCATAGTAAAGTCTACATTTCACACCCAAACTGCACATAAATCAACGTCTACCCCCCCGTTATTTTTTACAATTACCATACTGATATAGGGCTCATTTGTCTTTGTTTTTCTCTATTTTCCTGGGCCTAATTAGGCCTACATGTCTCTGGTCTCCGTGCAACCGCATTTAGCTAGGGTAATCTTACTTTGTCTTTGGACAACCCCTCTGACTTGAAGCAGCGCTAATAAATCAGATGGCGCCATTAACTTAATCCTTAAGTAATACTTACCTAATTTACACATTTTAGAGTTTGTCCATAGGCCTACAATTGCTCAAATGCAACGCAGGGCTATACTGTATACAGGCCAACATAGTCATATCGTAAATAAGTCCCGGGTCCCAAATAAACGCGCCCGTCTCCAATCCCATGCCATGGCATAAAAAGAAGTTGTGCAAATAATGATGATGATGATGATGATGATGATGATGATGATGATAATAATAATAATAATAATAATAATAATAATAATAATAATAATAATAATAATAATAATAATAATAATAATAATAACAACGATAACGACAACAACAACAACAATAATAATAATAATAATAATAATAATACTTAACGACGAGTAGGGTCATCTCCAGACAACCCCATCTACAAGACTACAATAGTAATATGCAAGTCCCTGAGGGATCATGTTTACCTTGGGGCAAAATAATAATAATAATAATAATACTTAACGACGAGTAGGGTCATCTCCAGACAACCCCATCTACAATAGTAATATGCAAGTCCCTGAGGGATCATGTTTACCTCGGGGCAAAAAAAAATAATTGTAATAGTAGTAGTAGTAATAATAAAAATAATAATAATAACAATAATAGACCCTAATTACAATAATAATAATAATAAGATTTGTACAGCGCCGTAGCAGAAAAGGCGCTATAAAAATAAAACGTCTCATACGTTTCTGCAGACGATTATTGGTAAATTTATATCTGTTGCAGGTGCCACGTATTTTCATCAATGGTCAGTTTGTGGGCGGAGCCTCGGAAACGAGGCTGCTGAGATGTTCGGGGAAATTGTCGGAGCTGATTGGCCATTGCCCCCATCCGACGACGTCTGCCTCCGCCTCCCCCTCCTCCAAGTGCCCATCGCGAGATTAATAAACTTACATGGCATAGACATAGGCGTACATTCGCAACACACAGTATGTTAGACCAATGGTGTTATAGCACAAGGAACAATGAGTTAGCTTTTCATTGTGTTATTAGGCCTACTAAGTCTTGTTGATGTATTCTATGAATTTAAGACCTTTAGGGACACGATCGAAGGCTTAGTAGAAATGTGGTTATGTAGGCTACATAAAGTATTATTTAGGGTCATATCGTTGATAAAATAATAGTAATATTATTATTTATTAGATGAATTGTTAAAATATGCATAATCTATATAATATGATGCTATAAAGTTGTCGTTTACATTACAATGTTTATAGGCAGACATTAGCCCATATGTATATTACATTCGTCCAAACATACATACATGCATATATACATGCATACAAGCATACATACATACTCACATACGTCATGATACGTGTACACATACAAAGGCCCCATATATACATATATATAGCCTACATACTAATGGCCCTTACAATCCTTACATACATGCATTGCAGCATACACATTCTGTGACATACACATACAAAGTTGAGTATGGGGCCGTCCATAAATGACGTCACGCACCTAGGGGGAAGGGGGTCGGAAATTTGTGACGATGCGTGACATGGGGGTGGGGGTCTGAGTAGTGTGACGTCACACCAGGTCTATGTTATTAAATTTAACAATTAACAACAATTTAAATTTTAATAATAACAGCATTAATTTTGAGGATTAAATTTTCATTATTTTTTTCATTATTTTAATGTATACGGGCACCATTATTAATAATTTTCTAATTATTTCAATATTTGGTCACCGTTAGATTTTAAAATATTCATGCTTTCGCTATTTGTTCCATGAAGGAGCATTTTGCTTCGCCATGGAAATTGGTTTTAGGGGGGGTCAGAGCTTTGTGACGTCATTTTCAGAGGGGGTCTTACTTTTTGTGACGAAGTGTGACGAGGGGGAGGGGGTTAAAATCGGCCAAAATAGCGTGACGTCATTTATGGACAGCCCCTATGTGCATACGTATGTATGTATTTGCGTGGGCTTTTATAGAGCGAATTAATAAATAAGTAAGTTTATTCTTTATTAAATCCAATTGCTAACCGCACTTTAAGAATCTTTCAGAAGCACTGAGCACATACATCCATGTCTAAGGGATTTCAACTGTTGCGCGCGTCTTAACAAACGACGAGAATGCTACTTGAGAGGAATAGTGTAGACTGTAGACATTGACAGGAAGTATGTTCCAAAGGGAAGGCCCTATGGAAGAGAAGAGAGTAGACGTAACTGTGCGGTGTGCTCTGGAAGCGAGGAACTTGTAGGTCTCCACGGCAGCTGAACAGAAGCTATTGACGAGAATTTGAGTAAATTGGCTACTAATAGACGGGCGGCGCATTTCGCATGCAGTGGCGTAACGAAGGGGGGGGGCAGAGGGGGCAACCGCCCCTGGGCGCAGCACGATTAAGGGGTACACAATTAGCTTTCAATGAACTATGGTACATGAACAGTACTAAAAGTCAAGAAGTAAAAAAGGGGCGCAGTCGTCAACTCTTGCCCCTGGGCGCTGAAACCCTTCGTCACGCCACTCTTCACATACATACTAGCCTGGTCCAAACTTACATGGGGAAATATATTTTTTCAAAATATGCTGCTCCACAAGGCTGCCCCTGTTACACTTGACTAGAAGACTCTGTGTTGAAGAAATTGAAGAGATCTGAGCATGTTTAGAGGTCGCTAGGTTTTGACACTTTTTGTAGAAATTGCAAAAATTGCGTATCTGACGCGTTAATAGCTTCATTATGAATTAAAATAAGCACCCATGAACACCAAGCACCATCTTTCTAAATCATGATCAATATGCCAACTGTATTTAAGTAACTAAAAGAATAATAAGCTTATTTACAAAAAAATAAAGTTCTTTCTGATAGATAAACGGTTGTTGGCTTATAACTAATTTTAAAATTTTGCATGCCACCTTTTCATCACAATTCGTTTCATATCCTACAATTGTATTGTTCAATATTGCTCTGTATGCTGCTAATTTAGCGTGATTCGAGTACTTTTTTCGTCTGTGAAGCCAGCCTTGAATATGAAATAAGCTTACAGCACATGTTTTTTCACTTTCTGCAATAAAAGCTCGTACGTTACAAAACGGCAGCTATGGTGAAACTGGCATCAACAAGGAGTTCCTCACAATGTTGTCTGTTAGGGATGCCTGACAAACAATTTCTTGGGTCTGGACTCCCAAAAAATTGGGCAATCCTGAGGAATTTCATATTTCATTACCAGAATAGACTATAGCATTTGGTGAGGCCACGAAAGCAACAATAGTCGCTGCGTTGGTAATTCGGGAGGAGGCTAGAATCCGTGCACAGTGTGTGGATTCGGGTGTTCGCAAACTGTGAAAGTTGTATGAACACAAATTTGTGCTGATTCAAGGAGTTACAGTTTGAGTTCGATTTAATTAACTCTTTCAGTCATCATCTCCGCTATTTCTTCGAAGCGTGTCACTTAAGACATCGAGGCTGCTCTGGTAATACAATCTTATTTATCCACCTAATCCGCTATCCATGTAGCGTCTGGACAGGAAATCCTTCGACCACCAGACTCCACTGGAAGAGTATGTCACAAGGAGATCTTTAAAACTGCTTGATCTTTTTACCATCCAGGGTCAAGAACAACCCACAGCCTTCCTATCAAAGTCCTTTACTCCCTGACCACTGGACCCTACTTCCCAGTCGATGAAGGCAAATGTCAAACTGTTGATGGTCGTCAATGACTGCGCAGAACGTGGAGTGGCTCTGATCCATTCTTACAATGATATACTAAGGATGAGTCACAGAAACAATACTTGCTGCAACTTGTCTCCAGTCATCGAACAAAATTTTCTGTTCCAACAAAGGCAAAATGAAATAATAGTAGGTTGCAGGTTTTCCAGCACTTCAATGACGGATTTATGCAGACTGGATTACTTCTTTAATTATCCAAAATTATATTTTATTACAAACGCAATGCAGCCTGACTAAGCAAGTAACACTGCAGTATATATTTCTAAATTGGGCTGCTTATTTTTCAAAATAATAACTGACTTGAAAATAATTTATAACCGATTTGAAACAAATCAAAATTATACATGTTTTTGACAAGTTCAAACTATAATATGATTATGGCAAAACGTCGAAAAACATAGCGACCTCTAAACATAATCAAATCTTTCCAAAATGTTGCATACAGACTCATGTTTTCATGTGTAACAAGGGCAGCCTTGTGGAGCAATGTATTTCCAACTTTTAATTTTGTGGACCAGTCTAATACATACATACATACATACATACATACATACATACATACACTCGCATAACCTACGTAGTATGCGTATACATATACATACTTAGATACATTTATACATTGAGGAGGGGGTTCAGGGTAATGGTAGCAATCTGGTAGACTGACACAAAGAGGAGAAGATCAGCAAGGACGCGGGATCACTTCCCGGCTTCCCGCTACCCTCCTTAAGCTTTTCATTCGCCAGATGGCGTTGGAAAAATGACCAGTAGAACGCGATGGGCGCCTTGCATAGCTGCCAACAGCTATAGTTAATTCAACTCCTGTAATAACTTGTGATCATCCGCGTTCTATAGCCTACTATGAATTGTATTGAAAATTTTTTGCAATTATACTGTATATAGTGTGGTATGTCAGTTTGACTCCGACTGTTTGAGATAATAAACGAAGATTGTTATTATTATTAATATATTAATGGATATAATTATATTTAGTAGGATTTCATTTTGTTGAATAGGTCTTTAGGCTATATTGAACGGCGCAATCAGCTATATACTATAGGCCTAAATCTTGCTTGCATAGCCTATTATTTAATCTATATGATCACGTGTGAATTTGTTTTAATTTCGTTTTCTCGCATTATGATACAAATCTGAGATATAATTAAGCTGGAATTCAACATACTAAAGCCACGTACGTTTGTCTTTCATTTGCTCTGTCTAAAATATGACGCTATTAAAAAAAATTAGCGCTTGATTCTGACTCATCCGTTGCCAGTCTAAGTCAGCCATCGTTCCAAGGCGGATAGACTGCTCGAGACCAGAGCTATTATATTACCGGTAGGGCCTAATAGATAGCTTCCAGGGGCCAGACCCGTATATAGGGCCTACGGCTCTGGATAGCTCTGCTCGAGACGATTCAGCGGATGAGAATAGAGGCCACCCGTTAACTATAATAGCCTATAATATAATAAACTGTATCTATGACGTGCACACCATCGACACCAGTATAATAGGTCCTTGTAGGCCAAAGATTTTATTTAAAATCTTTGACCTACGCAGCAGGGGCGCCGTTAGGCGTACGCACTTACGCAAATGCGTACAGCGCTGAAAGGCTAAGAAGTGAAAAATTGCAAATGAAAAAGTGAAATCTCTATTGTTGGTATTGGCACCCAAATACCTATCCACGCCGCTCAATATAATGTCATTAATGATTTTACCCACCATATAGGTCTGTACTTGGCTGAGTAACTGTAATATGTAACTGTTCTTATGCATATTTTTTGGCAATGATTTAAAAAAATTAATCCCGGATGTTGAAGAATTAAAAAAACTAAAAAATTAATATTCTTAATATTCGTTAGCCAGTTTTAATATTCGTCAATATTAGTCAATTTCTAAAAATCTTAATATTCGTAATATTCGCATACTCGTTCTATGCCTCACTCCCTTCCAGGTGCACTAAATCACTTACACAACATCATTACTCAGATTTCAGCCTGGATGACCGCTAACCTGCTATATCTTAACCGTTCAAAAACAGAATTCCTCATTATTGGCCTCCCAACAGATCTCACTTCTTGGGCACCTTACTCTCCAAAGTACGGCCCGCGGGCCACATCCGGCCCGCTAAGGCCTTTAATATGACCCGCGGAACTGTCCTTGAAGAAACAAACTAAATTGGGAATTGAAAATTTTAACAGACAATTAAACAAACTAGCCTATCCTCCGACCTTTGTCCAACAGATCTCACTTCTCCCCGTACCTTAGGCTACTGTTCTCTAGTAGGCCTATGAGAATTGTAGAAAAAAGACAGTCATTGATCCACTTGGAGTTGGGGTGTGCAATGAAGACTTAATAATGGGGTATTAAGAAAGACTAAGGGTTTTGTGGGCGCTGAGAAATTTTCGAAGATTGCATTTAGTGAATTAGTTGTAGTAGGCTAAGAAAACTATACTAACTTACTAAGCATAGTAGTGCAAACAACGTCAGTAACGTCATTATTTACAACAGGTCGTTTCCGATAATTTTTCAAAAAGGCCTATGAAAATCTATCGACTTAGATTATTTTCTAAGTCGACTTAGAAAATAATTACAAAATAGTCTATCGACTTAGAAAATAATTAGAAAATAGTCTATCGACTTAGAAAAAAATTAGAAAATATCTTATCGACTTAGAAAATAATTAGAAAATATGACTTAGAAAATAATTAGAAAATATGACTTAGAAAATAATTAGAAAATATGACTGAGAAAATAATTAGAAAATATGACTTAGAAAATAATTAGAAAATATGACTTAGAAAATAATTAGAAAATATGACTTAGAAAATAATTAGAAAATATGATTAGAAAATAATTAGAAAATATGACTTAGAAAAAAAAATAATTAGAAAATATGACTTAGAAAATATGACTTAGAAAATAATTAGAAAATATGACTTAGAAAATAATTAGAAAATATGACTTAGAAAATAATTAGAAAATATGACTTAGAAAATAATTAGAAAATATGAATTAGAAAATAACTTAGAAAATAATTAGAAAATATGACTTAGAAAATAATTAGAAAATATGACTTAGAAAATAATTAGAAAATATGACTTAGAAAATAATTAGAAAATATGACTTAGAAAATAATTAGAAAATATGACTTAGAAAATAATTAGAAAATATGACTTAGAAAATAATTAGAAAATATGACTTAGAAAATAATTAGAAAAATATGACTTAGAAAATAATTAGAAAATATGACTTAGAAAATAATTAGAAAATATGACTTAGAAAATAATTAGAAAATATGACTTAGAAAAATAATTAGAAAATATGACTTAGAAAAAAAATAATTAGAAAATATGACTTAGAAAATGAATTAGAAAATATGACTTAGAAATAATATGACTTATGAAAAAATAATTAGAAAATATGACTTAGAAAATAATTAGAAAATATGACTTAGAAAAATAGAAAATATGACTTAGAAAATATGACTTAGAAAATAATTAGAAAATATGACTTAGAAAAATAATTAGAAAATATGACTTAGAAAATAATTAGAAAATATGACTTAGAAAATAATTAGAAAAATATGACTTAGAAAAGAAAAATATGACTAATTAGAAAATATACTTAGAAAATAATTAGAAAATATGACTTAGAAAATAATTAGAAAATATGACTTAGAAAAATAATTAGAAAATATGACTTAGAAAATAATTAGAAAATATGATGAATTAGAAAATATGATTAGAAAATAATTAGAAAATATGACTTAGAAAATAATTAGAAAATATGACTTAGAAAATAATTAGAAAATATGACTTAGAAAATAATTAGAAAATATGACTTAGAAAAATAATTAGAAAATATGACTTAGAAAATAATTAGAAAATATGACTTAGAAAATAATTAGAAAATATGACTTAGAAAATAATTAGAAAATATGACTTAGAAAATAATTAGAAAATATGACTTAGAAAATAAATTAGAAAATATGACTTAGAAAATAATTAGAAAATATGACTAATAATTAGAAAATATGACTTAGAAAATAATTAGAAAATATGACTTAGAAAATAATTAGAAAATATGACTTAGAAAATAATTAGAAAATATGACTTAGAAAATAATTAGAAAATATGACTTAGAAAATAATTAGAAAATATGACTTAGAAAATAATTAGAAAATATGACTTAGAAAATAATTAGAAAATATGACTTAGAAAATAATTAGAAAATATGACTTAGAAAATAATTAGAAAATATGACTTAGAAAATAATTAGAAAATATGACTTAGAAAATAATTAGAAAATATGACTTAGAAAATAATTAGAAAATATGACTTAGAAAATATGATTAGAAAATATGACTTAGAAAATAATTAGAAAATATGACTTAGAAAATAATTAGAAAATATGACTTAGAAAATAATTAGAAAATATGACTTAGAAAATAATTAGAAAATATGACTTAGAAAATAATTAGAAAATATGACTTAGAAAATAATTAGAAAATATGACTTAGAAAATAATTAGAAAATATGACTTAGAAAATAATTAGAAAATATGACTTAGAAAATAATTAGAAAATATGACTTAGAAAATAATTAGAAAATATGACTTAGAAAATAATTAGAAAATATGACTTAGAAAATAATTAGAAAATATGACTTAGAAAATAATTAGAAAATATGACTTAGAAAATATGATTAGAAAATATGACTTAGAAAATATGACTTAGAAAATAATTAGAAAATATGACTTAGAAAATAATTTAGAAAATATGACTTAGAAAATAATTAGAAAATATGACTTAGAAAATAATTAGAAAATATGACTTAGAAAATAATTAGAAAATATGACTTAGAAAATAATTAGAAAATATGACTTAGAAAATAATTAGAAAATATGACTTAGAAAATAATTAGAAAATATGACTTAGAAAATAATTAGAAAATATGACTTAGAAAATAATTAGAAAATATGACTTAGAAAATAATTAGAAAATATGACTTAGAAAATATGACTTAGAAAATAACTTAGAAAATATGACTTAGAAAATAATTAGAAAATAATTAGAAAATATACTTAAAAATAATTAGAAAATATGACTTAGAAAATAATTAGAAAATATGACTTAGAAAATAATTAGAAAATATGACTTAGAAAATAATTAGAAAATATGACTTAGAAAATAATTAGAAAATATGACTTAGAAAATAATTAGAAAATATGACTTAGAAAATAATTAGAAAATATGACTTAGAAAATAATTAGAAAATATGACTTAGAAAATAATTAGAAAATATGACTTAGAAAATAATTAGAAAATATGACTTAGAAAATAATTAGAAAATATGACTTAGAAAATAATTAGAAAATATGACTTAGAAAATAATTAGAAAATATGACTTAGAAAATAATTAGAAAATATGACTTAGAAAATAATTAGAAAATATGACTTAGAAAATAATTAGAAAATATGACTTAGAAAATAATTAGAAAATATGACTTAGAAAATAATTAGAAAATATGACTTAGAAAATAATTAGAAAATATGACTTAGAAAAATAATTAGAAAATATGACTTAGAAAATAATTAAAAAATATGACTTAGAAAATAATTAGAAAATATGACTTAGAAAATAATTAGAAAATATGACTTAGAAAATAATTAGAAAATATGACTTAGAAAATAATTAGAAAATATGACTTAGAAAATAATTAGAAAATATGACTTAGAAAATAAATTAGAAAATATGACTTAGAAAATAATTAGAAAATATGAATTAGAAAATATGACTTAGAAAAAAATAATTAGAAAATATGACTTAGAAAATAATTAGAAAATATGACTTAGAAAATAATTAGAAAATATGACTTAGAAAATAATTAGAAAATATGACTTAGAAAATATGAATTAGAAAATATGACTTAGAAAATAATTAGAAAATATGACTTAGAAAATAATTAGAAAATATGACTTAGAAAATAATTAGAAAATATGACTTAGAAAATAATTAGAAAATATGACTTAGAAAATAATTAGAAAATATGACTTAGAAAATAATTAGAAAAATATGACTTAGAAAATAATTAGAAAATATGACTTAGAAAATAATTAGAAAATATGACTTAGAAAATAATTAGAAAATATCACTTAGAAAATAATTAGAAAATATGACTAAGAAAATAATTAGAAAATATGACTTAGAAAATAATTAGAAAATATGACTTAGAAAATAATTAGAAAATATGACTTAGAAAATATGAATTAGAAAATATGACTTAGAAAATAATTAGAAAATATGAATTAGAAAATATGACTTAGAAAATAATTAGAAAATATGACTTAGAAAATAATTAGAAAATATGACTTAGAAAATAATTAGAAAATATGACTTAGAAAATAATTAGAAAATATGACTTAGAAAATAATTAGAAAATATGACTTAGAAAATAATTAGAAAATATGACTTAGAAAATAATTAGAAAATATGACTTAGAAAATAATTAGAAAATATGACTTAGAAAATAATTAGAAAATATGACTTAGAAAATAATTAGAAAATATATGACTTAGAAAATAATTAGAAAATATGACTTAGAAAATATGACTTAGAAAATAATTAGAAAATATGACTTAGAAAATAATTAGAAAATATGACTTAGAAAATAATTAGAAAATATGACTTAGAAAATAATTAGAAAATATGACTTAGAAAATAATTAGAAAATATGACTTAGAAAATAATTAGAAAATATGACTTAGAAAATATGAAAATTAGAAAATAATTAGAAAATATGACTTAGAAAATAATTAGAAAATATGACTTAGAAAATAATTAGAAAATATGACTTAGAAAATAATTAGAAAATATGACTTAGAAAATAATTAGAAAATATGACTTAGAAAATAATTAGAAATATGACTTAGAAAATAATTAGAAAATATGACTTAGAAAATAATTAGAAAATATGACTTAGAAAATAATTAGAAAATATGACTTAGAAAATAATTAGAAAATATGACTTAGAAAATAATTAGAAAATATGACTTAGAAAATAATTAGAAAACATGACTTAGAAAATAATTAGAAAATATGACTTAGAAAATAATTAGAAAATATGACTTAGAAAATAATTAGAAAATATGACTTAGAAAATATGACTTAGAAAATAATTAGAAAATATGACTTAGAAAATAATTAGAAAATATGACTTAGAAAATAATTAGAAAATATGACTTAGAAAATAATTAGAAAATATGACTTAGAAAATAATTAGAAAATATGACTTAGAAAATAATTAGAAAATATGACTTAGAAAATAATTAGAAAATATGACTTAGAAAATAATTAGAAAATATGACTTAGAAAATAATTAGAAAATATGACTTAGAAAATAATTAGAAAATATGACTTAGAAAATAATTAGAAAATATGACTTAGAAAATAATTAGAAAATATGACTTAGAAAATAATTAGAAAATATGACTTAGAAAATATGACTTAGAAAATAATTAGAAAATATGACTTAGAAAATAATTAGAAAATATGACTTAGAAAATAATTAGAAAATATGACTTAGAAAATAATTAGAAAATATGACTTAGAAAATAATTAGAAAATATGACTTAGAAAATAATTAGAAAATATGACTTAGAAAATAATTAGAAAATATGACTTAGAAAATAATTAGAAAATATGACTTAGAAAATAATTAGAAAATATGACTTAGAAAATAACTTAGAAAATATGACTTAGAAAATATGACTTAGAAAATATGACTTAGAAAATAATTAGAAAATATGACTTAGAAAATAATTAGAAAATATGACTTAGAAAATAATTAGAAAATATGACTTAGAAAATATGACTTAGAAAATAATTAGAAAATATGACTTAGAAAATAATTAGAAAATATGACTTAGAAAATAATTAGAAAATATGACTTAGAAAATAATTAGAAAATATGACTTAGAAAATAATTAGAAAATATGACTTAGAAAATAATTAGAAAATATGACTTAGAAAATATGACTTAGAAAATAATTAGAAAATATGACTTAGAAAATAATTAGAAAATATGACTTAGAAAATAATTAGAAAATATGACTTAGAAAATAATTAGAAAAAATATGAATTAGAAAATATGACTTAGAAAATAATTAGAAAATATGACTTAGAAAATAATTAGAAAATATGACTTAGAAAATAATTAGAAAATATGACTTAGAAAATAATTAGAAAATATGACTTAGAAAATAATTAGAAAATATGACTATCGAAAATAATTAGAAAATAAGTCTATCGACTTAGAAAATAAGTCTATCGACTTAGAAAATTAGTCTATCGACTTAGAAAATAAGTCTATCGACTTAGAAAATAAGTCTATCGACTTAGAAAATAATCTATCGACTTAGAAAATAATCTATCGACTTAGAAAATAATCTATCGACTTAGAAAATAATCTATCGATTTATAAAATAATCTATCGACTTAAAAAATAATCTATTGATATTATATGGTATAATGACATTATTTACTATTATAAAATATGATACTATCATATAATAATGAGTATAATCTACTGTTGAAATGATATGTGTACAAATATTATATTTGTACACCTAAATGGCTTCTCTCGAGTGCTATCTGTCAAATTTCAAAATATCAAATTTCAAAATGTTGTGTTCCTTGAACATTTAGTAAAACTACATCGTTAGGCCCTACCTCATGGCTTCACGATTCGGTAGTTGAATCCTTCTCGTTTGGATTGTGTACCATTTATAAACTATTTATGCTAATTATGTCTGGTCAGCAATTTGTTTACCTTAAGGCTTATAGCGCTCTTAGAAATTGAACGTATTTTCTAGTTTTTATATTAAATTCAATAAGTGTCTGGTTTGCTAGTATTGTCTGCAGTCAAACGCGACTCAAACTACATCTTAGCATCTTAGTGACATCTGGTTCCAACAAGCATTGAAATGATGAAGCAATTTTTTTCCGATGACTGCTTAAAATTACAGTGTGGAAATTCAAAAAAGTTTTAAGTGAGGAGGGGCACATCCCCCTCCCCAAACCCCTCCCCTGCTCGGCGCTGCAGCTGCAGGCCACAGCGATCGTCCTTCGGACGCCCGTTCATCGTATCCCTCCACTGACCTTCGTCCCCCGGGCCCCGGCCTACGTGTCATCTCCGGGTTATTGTGCGTACACAGTTAAAATCCTGGCGGCGCCGCTGCTACGCAGTATCTAAGCCAGTCTACGCAGGGACGTAACTGGAGTTGGGCTTGCTCGTCCCCCCCTCCCAAACGAAGCTGAAGCCCCAAAAATAAATCCAGTCACCGGCCCCCACTACCGCAATCGCCGTGCTAAACTTTAATAAAGAATATAAATTATACTTAGTAGGCCTACTTTAATACTTAACTTAGCTCAGGGTTTAAAGCGCCCCAAACGAAAAGTCCTAGAACCGTCACTGATCGAGTGTACGTGAGATTGGATGTTTTGGTGACCAAAATAATATATCGCTTAGATAATTATCTGAAGCGAAAAGGTTTTCTTGCATAATTCGAAAAAACAAATAGACTTAATTAGGCCTACGTCCTAGGAGTCAGACACATAACTTCAGCCTCCAAACAAAGAATAGGCGCCCTACCCGGAACTATATTCCGCGAATCTTATTAAAAGATTAGTGAACACAAAATTCCCCTATTATATAATTGTAGCTCGGCTCCTAATAATTCAACTGCGTAACTTGTAACTAGGCTAGTTGCGTCTATAACGATTACATAATATTATGTTGAATAAATGAATATTAATTGATTGATTTAGGCCTATATTATACTGCGATCGAACTTCCTTGTAAAATAATATAATATAATGAATAATATTGCATAATATTAATTTGTATGGGATTTTCCCTAGATCACCAGAAATCTATAAATACCATCGTCATCATGCAGTGGTTTCGAAAACAAAAACTTCTAATTCCGTCGTTTTGTGGGAAAGATTTACAGATTTTTCCAAACTGCAGCTGCTTCGATAATAATGGGGAATATGGACCTCAGATGTCTAGGATGGGGACTGACACTGACTGATAATAGGAAGTCTTAAATTAGTGTTTTAGTGTTATAAATTCTATTTCGTAAGGTCGCAAAGTTTGTTTACATCGAATCGAAAAATCATAGCACAGAACTTTGAGTACGCTCCAATCTATCTTTCATCGTAGTCATAAAATAGAAAATTTCAATTAGTCGATAAAATGACATCAGTAAACAGTGGTGAAGATGATGGAAATGTTTTCATTCGGCCACAGTGCCTCATCGATACGAGCGAGGAGGGTCGTTTTGTGGTAGACCCGTCAGTCCTTGCCCAGCTGAGAGGACTGGACGGTGAGGTCATCGTAGTTGCTGTTGTAGGTCCATACAGGACAGGAAAGTCCTATCTGATGAACCGATTGTGCGGACACTACACAGGTAGGTTAGTCTAGTAACTCTAGTTAGTCGTCTTCACTGGTAATTCAATTTCCGAATATTATCGACTACGGAGAGGGTTAATGATTCAGAATTTAGTATGCCTTGGATAAAAAAGAGCCATAAAATCTGGAATTTGGCCTTGTCTTTTGCAGTCTGTGAAAGGTGTGTTGTTGACGCGGGTATGAAGTTTCTGATGCTTCTGCTTTTTTGTTTGTGTTTTTTTGTTAACTCCACTTTTCCTGAGTTCCATAGTCAAGAGAAGCGGTTTATATATGGTTACTCAACACAGACTTAATCAAGACTCAATAAAGATGTGAAACAATGATTATATAAGTCAATACTATGCGTAATGCCCGATATGTACTGATGTATATATCTAGGCATTTGTACATCTCATTCTAGGAACCTGTAAATGATGGCTGACTTTCAATACTGCATGTTTTTAGTATTTGAGAAGGCCTACAGTGACCCCAACTTTTAAATCTGGACTTTAACCGAACCACACCATACCTGCCTCACCAACTTTGTCTACGACTTAGCGTTTGGGCGCTGAAGATAGGATACAGCGACTGTAAACACTGCATGATGTTAATATTTAAGAAGTATGGCATATGGTGTTTGTTCATAGGATTTCCACTTGGGTCAACAGTTCAGTCAAAGACAAAGGGCATCTGGGTTTGGGTTCGTGTTCATCCCCAGGATCCAGAAAAATATCTCATCCTTCTTGATACGGAAGGACTTGGGGACGTCGAAAAAGTCAGTTGATCATTTCTATTAAAATTCTTTTGACAATGATCATGGTGATGCTGGTGGTGGTAATGGTGCTAGTGGTAGAAGTTTTGTTTTGGGTTGTGGAAGTTATGGTGTGGGTTGTGGTTGTTGAGGTGTTGTTGGTGGTGGAGGTGGTAGTAGTTTTGTGGTGGCTGTGGTGGTGCTAGTGGAAGAGTCCCTACCTAGGAACTCTTCACCTATATTTTATACCTCTCTGAAAGCTGTTCTTTTCAGCCGTGGATGGGCCGGGAGCCTCTCCAAGCAGATATCTTGAAGGGCACTATATCAAGTTTCTCTTGATTGATTGAATGATTGTTGGTGGTTGTGGTGGTCATAGTTTTATTCTGGTGGTGGGAGTGACGGTGGTGGTTGTGGCAGTAACGGTGTCAACATTAACAAGCGCTAATTAACATTTATGTTGTTGATATGTGTGATGGGTCATAGTGGCCAATTGGTTGGAGTACATGCCATGTAAAGCGGAGAGTACAGGTTCGAGCCTTACCTGAGACGATTACTGTGTAGAAACCTTAAGCAAGTCCTTTACTCACAATCAGAGTTGGATTGTCTCGAGACACTGTCTCGGTCTCGAGACGCCTCGAGACAGGTTTTTCGATGTCTCGGTCTCGGTCTCGACCTCACTGTCTCGGTCTCGGTCTCGAGATCATTTCTCGACTTTTTGGAAACTGTCTCGAAACGAAAGTCTTGTCTTTTGGAAACTGTCTCGAGGCGAAAGTCTTGTTCTCTTGTAGAAGCGGTCTCCAAAGTTCTCGTACAAACTGTATCTTGTTCGGAACTTCGTACAGTATTGCGCTGTAAAATTGTCTTGTGCCGAATGGATAACTAATTAATCGAAAGTGCCAACAGATAGGAAGTTTTGAAAAGCGGTGTTTCTGGTATTAAGATTTAAGAGTATTGAAAAAAGCAGTCTTAAGTTTGCTCTTTCAGTCCAAAATTTCAAAATATCTTAAAATGTCTCATAAAGAACCTGAAATTGTGAAATTTGCATTCACGCAGTTTGAAATCAATGAAAACCAAAATAAATGGCATGCCGTTCGTCGTTTTAACAACATAATTATAGTTTCTCAAGGTGAGTGATGTGACTTATCTCGCTAAATCGCTAATAGGCCTAGGGCCTATATAGAATTTTGGGTTTAAATTTTAGAATCATTTAGAAGATTTCAGAATGGCTGAAATATTTAATTTCTTTATAGTTTATACAATTCAGGTGATCGGCTGATTTAAGTGACTTGACCCTTGTATTAGATTTTAAAAGTTGAGAAAAATTGTTTCGGGACTTGGGTCCAATGTGCATTTGACTCGTTTTGAACTGTCTCGAACTGTCTCGGACCTGGTGTCTCGTCTCGGTCTCGGACCCCACTGTCTTGGTCTCGGTCTCGAACCCCACTGTCTCGGTCTCGGTCTCGGTCTCGAGTTTTATGTCTCGTATACAAGTCTGCTCACAATTGCTCAGAACCATCATTCCATCAATTGATGCGTGATCATTAGATTGTCATACATGTGTGATATGTGCATAATAAAAATATGGAGTGTGGTGCTGTACGGATCAGAAACATGGACCCTGAGAATGGAAGATGTAAAAGACTGGAGGCTTTTGAAGTGTGGACCTGGATAAGAATGGAGAAAATCAGCTGGAAGGAACATAAAACAAAGGAAGAAGTGATAGGACGAAGTGGAGAGGAAAGAGCGCTGATACACACAATAAGAGAGAGATAAAGGAAATGGATCGGACAAATGCTGAGAGGAGACTCACTTCTGAGAACGGTCTTCGAAGAAAAATGCCGGGTGGGGCAGACAAGAGGAAGACCAAGACTAGTGATGTTGGATTGGATGATGACAGATGGATATGGAAAGCTCAAAGAAAACCCCAACAGCGAGTGGAATGGCGACGTCGGACATTTGAACCAGAAGAAGAAGAAAAATATTGGTTAAGGTTGTGTCATTCGTTGCCAATTTTTATAACTTCCAGAATATCTAAATGTCAATAATGAAACCTTGACCAGTTTTTAAGCTTTTTAATGAATCACACAGCAGGATTTCATTTCACTTTCACCTTTTGACTGTTGACAGCTAAGTGTTGAGTCACTGACTGTTAGTTAACTGTTTTACAATGTTCAATAATGGCTTAAGTCAAAACAATTTAATAGGTGTAGTGATCTATCTGTAATTATGACAGTGACAGTGTGACACTGATAATGATTGTGATGAATCATTTATGATGTAAAAGCGCAATAGTCTAATGGTTAATGTGCTGAACTGTCAGCTGAGAGGTTTTGGGGTTAAAATCTCAATCAGGAAGTAAATGTTTTTGCGATATTTCCACTTGCACCCGTAGCCTACTCAGCTATAATGAGTACACTGTGCTTAGGCTGTTGGTAGAAAGATGAGACAGCAAAGGAGAGGACTGACCACCTGCCGTCATATGCCGAGGCTAAGAAAATGAGAAGTCGCTAACACTATATACTTGTGGTTCTCGGGTTTTATTTCAGAGACTGCTCTTCTTACCAGTACTTTTGATGATGGTAATTATGAGTTTGATTATAGTAATGACGATTGCAATGAGTTTGTTTATGATGATGTGGTGGTAATAATGATATGTATAAAGATTCTTTTTGTTTTAGGGAGATTGCAATCATGACAATGCGATTTCCTGTCTGGCGACGCTCTTGTCTAGCACTCTGGTTTATAACATCCTAGGTCGCATTGATGCTGACACGCTGAACAAACTGCAGTATCCTTGATTCTGAATCATTACAGAGGACGTCAGCAGATGAGGGTGTCCAATTATCTGGACATTTATTTAGCACCTTTAAATATTAGAAAAATATCACCGCATTAAATTCTTTAGCAAGACAATTTGTGTATATGATACTAGGACATTTTATTGCCTTTTACAAATATTAATTAAGCTGAATTCCTAAATATTTTTGAAAATCCTCAACCAGTTGCATGCGTGAAAGACATTACTGAGCATTTCCTGTAAATGTAACTACAATACACAGAGAACATAATATTTTCTCTTAACTTGCTACAAAGCTTTGTTTCTCAGCTTTCAAACCACATATACTCACGTGGAAAACCCCTTCAGAACAGAACGGAAGAAGACGAAGAAGAGGACGATGACAGTGACAGACAAGAGGAGGAGGAAGAGGACAAAGAGGAGGAGGAGGAGGATGACAAGGAAGAGGAGGTCGATCCAGATGCTTTGACAAGTAGCCTAAGCTTCAATTTCCCAGACTTTGTGTTCGTTCTTCGGGATTTCGATTTGGAGTTGAAAATGGATGGTGACGAAGTAACTTCAGACGAATACCTGGAAAGGAATTTGTCATTGAAACCCGGTTCCACTCGTGAAATTAAAAACTGCAACAGAGTGAGGTGTTCGTTGCGACAGGCATTCACGCGGCGCAGTTGCTTTACATTTGTACGGCCTGTTCCTGGAAAAACGAAATGTCTTGAGAATATGAAGGACGATGAGCTTGACCCGGAGTTCATAGACAACACTGGAACTTTCATCCACCACATTCTGGAGAAGAGCCGCATCAAGCTGATCGATGGTAGACGAGTCAACGGAAAAGGTAAAACAATGATCTGATGATGATGATGATGATGATGAAGCTGGTGATGATGGTAATGGTGCTGATGATGATGATACATGGTAACTTTGTTAAGCTACATCTCGATATTTGCCTACACATTTGTCTTGTAGGCCTTAAAAGTAACTTATGTCAAATGTATACTGTACTGTGTTAGATGTGAACATCTTCAAAACTGTGAGTTCCAATGTGGTTTAGAATTATTTATTTACGTTATAACTTTTGATATTTAGTTACCTTGACAACATGTGCCTCTGATTCATGTTTGACATCTGACATGTTAATCTATTTTATCAATCAATCAATCAGTCAATCAGAATTTATGTAGTGCCCCTTTAAGATCTCTACTCAGAACCATCCCAATCCAGGCCAAGCGGAAAAACAGAGTTGTTATTATTATTACTACTACTACTACTACTGTAATGCTAACTGTAACAGCAATTCATTGACAGAACTGTTTTGCTTTCAGTACTATCTTCTCTGGTCTCTCTGTATGTGGATCAGATGAACAGTGGATCCCTTCCAAACGTCACGGATGCGGTCAGCATCATCAGGAAGCAAGGGAATGAGGAAGCCCTCGCTGCCGCTCTGTTACTTTATGATAATCAGATGCTCAGTCATTTCTGTAAGCAACCATTTCCAATTTGTGAGGAAGATTTCATCAGAATCCACGACGAGTGTCTACAGGAGACACTGAAGCTTTTCCAGTCACAGGCGATCTTCTTAGATGAAGATGTGAGCTTTCAGCAAACACTGACTGTAAGTCTAAACAAATTGACTATTAAATAAATAATAAATAATCTTCGTTTAATGTTTCAAACTGACAAGTACGCAGTATGATTACAATTCATGGTATGAATTGATGATCACAAATTGTTACAGGAGTCGAATTTAACTGTTTGTCAGCCATGCAAGGCGCCCATCACGTCCTACTGCTAATTTTACCAATGCCATCTGGCGAATGAAAGGCTGAGTCGACCTTTGGGAGGGTAGCGCAAAGCGATCCTGCGTCAGTGCTTCTGCTCTTCAACTCAGAGTGTTATCATTACCCTAAATCCCCTAAGGTAAGGTAAGGAATTGGGGTAAATGTAATCACAATTTATATAGGGCCTTTTGAAGAGAGAATCAGAGGCAATCCCGAGCTAACCACGATTGGATAGAATTGTTTTCAAGCGCTGACAGAATAGAGGTAAACAAAGACTGAAAATCAACCTATTTCGATAATTTGGACAAATGACAGCTATACAGCATTTTTAGGTAGAGCTTATATTAAATACAAATAACATTAATCATAATAATATTGCTCATAGTGATAGTCATACACCAGAAATGGTTATAATGCTGTCTCTGGGAAGAACCAGCATATAATGAGGTTGCAACAGTATAGGCCAAGATATAGGTCACACCTTGTAGATGATTGACACTAGAGATAAGCCACACCCAGTGTACATAATTATAGTTGTATTTTGCTTACTACACTGAGCAGTTTCTGTATTGTTTGTTCTCAGTATACTATAGATCAACCTGATACAGAGGTAGCATTGTAGGGAGTTTTTCTCTGGCTAAACTAAATTTAGATTCCATATCTTATATTAGAATTCGTCTTAGAATGATACGTGCTATATGGAGTCTCTGGTGTAATAATGATAATTATAACAATAATAATAAATATAATTGTTCTTGTAATCACAGATTTAAATAGCAGCTCTTCAAGAGAGGCTGATCAGAGGCACTCCGTATACATCATTGACAGTTGATTTTTAAGTTGAATTTCGATCTGTATGACGTGATGACAGTTTATTTTTACATTTTAGGATGAGGTGTTTGTTAAGTTTAAGGATTATTCAAAGCAGAATGAAATCGAACGGCAGAAGCTGTGCCGAGAAATCCTGAAGCAGCTGCATGAGGAAACGATAAGAGACAAAATTCAGGACGGCGTCTATACGATACGAGGTGGATATCAGGTTTACAAGGAGGACATGTGTAGACTGGAAGAAAAGTACAAAGACATTCTGGGGTCAATGGCACTTGAGGTACTACTACGCATTTTTATACCTATGTGCCTATGAATGCATGTATTTATGTATGTATTTATATAATAATAATAATTGTTGAGTACACAGTAAGATTACATGATAGATTAGTAACAGATGATAACAAGGTTAACAAGAGTTGAATTTAACTGTATGGCAGCCTACAAGGCACCAATCTGTGCTACTGCTCATTTTACAGTCACCCCAGGGCAGTATTACACTGGTGTCTTAGAAGACTTCAATTTAGGTTAGATTGTATACAGCAGTTTTAACACTATAATGACGAGAGTGTAATAAAGCCCTAGGAAGCCAATGCAGCTCATCATTAAAGTGTTAATCATGTACACTACGTAACAGGTAGTTGAGGTCATATGAGGTGGTTAGTATTAAGGTGACTGGATTGTTTTAAATGTCGTAAATTTCCATTCCTTGTAGTCAGTATTGTTTCGTTTCCGAGAAGAACACTATGCCGAGAAGATGGTCTTCGCACAGGCAGACGCCGAAGTTGTCCAGACTGATCAGAGAACCAGAGGTACAATTAATCTCTGTCATGACCAAACTCAAACACTAATAAAGATTAGTGTATATTTATAATTTTGTATATTTTAGATTAGTACGTATTTTAAATTTTGTATATTTATAATTTTGGATAAACATAGATACTTGGATATTTTTGTGACCAGAGGAACAGCAGAGAGCAATGGTTGCACAACGACAGCAAGAGGAAGCGACCCACCGTCGATTACAACAGGAACAACTCATGAGACAACAAGCACTTCTGCATGCGGATGTTGTACGCAATCTGTCTTGCGTTGCAGCCAGCCAACAGCAACAGATGAGGCAACGACACAACGAAGCCCTAGAGCATCGACTCAACGAACAGAGACGACTGATGCAGGAAGGATTCGCCAGGGAAGCAGCTCAGCTCAATTCGCAAATACAGGCACTGCAGAGATGATGAAATCCACTGTAAAAGCACGATACCAGAGGAGAAATATTTCTGGTTGGGAAGGTTCTGTAGGCCAGAAAAAATCTATGGGAAGATCTGCATTAAAGCTAAACGCATAATTACGCATTCACATTATTTATTGGCCGTCATGTTTAGGGGCCTAATCGTGATTCATGAACACGACCAGTTTTCATTTTAAATCTCAGTTTACTTTTTGTAATGTTGATTATTTAAATTTAGTATCCTGGATATATCCTGTCACGAAATAGAGTATCCCCCATACATGAGTATCCCCCTTAGCGAAATGGAGTATTCGGTTTAGTTTGCATTTTTGGCAGTTTCTAAGTGTATTCACTCGTACTGTGTGGATTTATTGTACATATAACATTTTTAAATTGCGTATCTTTAGTTTGTAAGTGCGACCTGAAATCAATTTACTTCGTTTTTGGTGATTTTGACTGGATTGTCGTCAAGGCTATCGTTATGTGTACGACGATGGGGGATAGAATGGTTTATCCCCCAGGATGCTCTAAAGTGGTTTATTCCATCCGGGGGTATAAATTCATACATCCCCCCGGAGTCTTAGGACGGATAGTCTATTTCGTGATAATATCCACTAAGATCTAATGCAATATTTCCGGTTTTTTCAGTATCTCATTTTCAGACTTGTGTAGACCCCTAAAAGGTCGTAGGCCCTAGACACGGTGCCTACTGTGCATAATTGATAATACGGTCCTGGTGTCTGGTAGTCCTATTATCATCATGTATGGCATGCCCCTCTCGGCATCATTGCCATTTCCACAACACGTTGCCAGCTTGTCTATTGTTCTAGGCCCATCTCCAGGACGAAAGTCGGGCAGGTTAGATTCTACCATTTGTGTCAGAGTGTGTGGTAAAGGGGTCCAGCTGTTTTCTTCCTCGCTCTAAATATGCATCGACATTTAAAACTAGTGTTTGTACTGCATTTATAATACCAGTGAGAAGTATGGTTATATGCTGTGTTGGACGAACATGATTAGGATATGAAATGGGACAAGTATATATTTCCACTGCTAGGAAACATTTTGTTAGGCCAATAGTTATACATCTAATTGATGCTCTTAGTTATGCATTTTCTGTTTTCACAATTTTGTTTGATTTTTTTGTTCTAAGAAGCTACATAAAAGAGAAGATAATTATATGGATGCGTAGCAGTGTTCTCGACACTAGGCAAAGTATTTATGGATATTATGGAGCTTGCACTAAGATGATATATCGAATCTCGGATTTACGATAATAATTATGTGTAATTTAAAAATTTTTGACTGTATTGATCAGCTCTATTGATGATGTATGTTTACTACCATGTCTGTA
This sequence comes from Aporrectodea caliginosa, assembly GCA_020284085.1. Classification (NCBI taxonomy): domain Eukaryota; kingdom Metazoa; phylum Annelida; class Clitellata; order Crassiclitellata; family Lumbricidae; genus Aporrectodea; species Aporrectodea caliginosa. The sequence continues at coordinate 3,944,390 of JACEVL010000124.1, read as the reverse complement.
CGCCAAAATGCGGATAGCAATTGGTCAATTGAAGAATATTCTTATCTTATCAAGAATTAACAATAAGAAATACTCGTTATTCTACACAAGTTTTTCTGTTTTTTCATATATTCCAAACATCGATCAGACAGGGTTCAGAATTTATTTTGGTTACCATATATATTTTAATCCTAACAAGACACATCATAATTATGCAAATATAAAAACTGTTTTATTTACACTATGCAATTGGTAACCGACATAAGAAATGACGTTAAACCATTCTGTAAAAGCAACTTATAATTTAGACCATTAGGATAACAGCATCTTTGGTGTTTCCGTATTAGATTATCTCGTCTCTAATTGTAATCTCGAATTTCCACCTGTTCATTATCTGACTAAGCCGAGCTACTACTAATACATTTGTGATAATATATTTGATTATATTAATTTGCGCTTTATAAATCTTCATAAAATAATAAAAAATACTAATTATAACTAATCTAAAAGCACATGAAATCTATTTATTCTTTGAAATAGTTGTGAAACACATGGACCTGTCTGAGCTACGTAACTGTGTATGATGAATATCATTATAACCAGCACGTTTTTTAAACAAAATTTCAACCAAGAACCGAGTCTATATAAGCTACGTACATATCAGATGTGTACTAATTTATATAGCACTACATTGCGTACATGTTCAGAAGTGTTCCCAGTGACAAAGCACTTTGTGTACATTAGAAGGTGTAGGTCATATGGCAGGCCATACTAGTCAGATAGTGCCTTACAGGAACCCAAAGTCAATGACACAGTGGGCCAAATCCACCTAACATCTCCACAATGTGCTAATAAGGAGTAGGCACACTAACCAGCTAATCTGTAACTTCTAAAGTGCCATTTCGTCATGCACAAGGCATCAGTCTTGACGCCTTCCCCTTGTTCACATATGGGATTATCCTCGTCATCCCCCTTCAAAGACGTCGATACACCAGTGGAGTACTAGGGACGACCCTTCGCTGCTTTTTCTTGTGGATTCCATTCCTTCAAAAGTGTGGCCTAAGAATAATGACCTCTCAGCTGACCAGTAGATATGACAACAGAAAAAACAGGATATCTTTCCTTATTAAAAGTAAAATGGCAATGGAAAGAAACTTGTTTAAATGTCTCCTTAGAAACTCCTCTGCATTGTAAAGTTAACACGCTTGTTTACAAGTCTACTTTAACACACTTGTTTATACGTGTCCATAGACACTCCTCTGCATTGTAAAGGTAAAACACTTGTTTGCATGTGTTAACAGACACTCCTCCACATTGTAAAGTTAACACACTTGTTTATGTAAAGTTAACACACTTCATTCATTCATTCATTCATTCGGGAATTTATATTTACACTTGTTTATATGTCTCCATAGAAACTCTTAAGGCACAAAGATAAACATTAACATATTTGTTTACACGTCTGTCTAGAAATCTTGAGCTTATGGTTACGATATCATGGAGGTCTAGGATGATCTTTAGCTTAACACTTTAGCAATGACAGTGTACTAAAAGTGACTGAGAAACCATAGCAGCTCATCGTTAAAGTGTTCAAGGGCCGAAAATTGCTTCAACAAAGCAGACAGTGGGGTGAGAAATTGCAAATGCTTTGAATGAATTTAAGCACCAAGACAAGCTTATGAAGACGATCTTTACTCCAAGGTTGTATAGTTCGATTTCTCCAACTGCACAGCACATACCAGCAATCTAACATCAAGATATCTTTGCTCTCAGGTTGAATGGCTCAATATCCCCCAACCTATGAACATTCTAGAATTCCAACAATACCATGACCAATTTTATTGTCATGTTAAATGCCTAAAACAACCCATTTTCACATGACATGCCAAAAACTGAATCAGTCAAAGTAGTGAAAAAATGCTATACAATAAAGACCTGCTTAAAACCATCGGCTGCCATCTAAAACAGTTAACATCTAAATCATCTGCCATCTAAATCATCTGCAACAGTTTGCTCCATCTCTTAAACCGAAATTGATATTGCATAAAATACACAGCCTTTGCAGTAGACGAGAATCCCTTCAGAAACACTGCAACAGTTACATAAACAACTGATACATCGACATTAAAATGGATCAAATAGCCAATAATTCAGCATTACGACCAAATCAGTTTCAACAACGTCATAATCAGTCACTAATTGAAAACGTCTGTAATTGTAAAAAAGTATTTCTATGATCCGTATAATATACATTTATAATCACTAATATTAACCGATACACGATTTGCAGGATACACAAAAATTAACTGAAAACACATCAAGCTCACAGAAGTAATATTTCGTAATGACTTAAATAACACTCCCTACCAGCTGAACACTACGTAATAACTAAAGTAACACTTGCAATGTTGGAAGTAGCAATTGAATGACACTTCATAATATCTGAAGTAGCATATACATTATACAATATAACTAATTTGGTAATGCCCTTACAAAGTTCATGCTTACACACCGAAGCTAGGGCAACAGGAAACATTCAGAATTGTAAACAGATTGGAAGAGGCAAGTTCTTAGGTAAACCATTAGTTTGAGACCACTTTAAAAACTGTGTAGTCACAACAACCCGAAAAGTAGCAAGAACTTTGCATAAACAAACAAAAAGGCCTGTACAATAAGCACAATAGAGACGAAAGATTATGAAACAATAGAGACGAAAAAGAACAGTTAAACAATTGTTTCCTACTTCACAACGCTACATAATATCGAAATTAAACACCATGCTACACAGTGTAGAATTTTTTGTCACTAGCATGACTAATCGAAAGATTATGTCAAAAGCCAATGCTAGTAGGGACATTTTTAACTACCACAGTTACTTGGCCTCGATGACTCACCTTCACATCCCCCTTGAATCTCAGGCCAATGCAATTGGTTAGAAACGAGTCCAATCAAATTCAACAAGGATATAAACATCTAAAAAAACTTGTCCACCTCTGTCAAGCATATAAACAAGACCACCACACGTCGCGGTTTAAATATCTTCTATACACAAACATACAATGCATTTCAGGCAGATACATTTTGCTACAATAACCTTACAATAATGCAATCAGAGTTTACTGTTCTAAATATTATTTACGTTGCAGTCACAACTACCAACTCTTTATCCAGATACACTGCTACTCATCTAGGCAAGGCAATACATTGCAATGTAGGGCATAGGTAGCATAACTGACCCATTAATTATATAAACAAGAGGCATGGTCCCAGGGTTGAACAGCAATCTAGTGGCCAGACTAACTGCTTTTACATGTTACATAGATTAACAACAAATTAAACAAATTAAAATTTTCACATTGAATTACTGCGATTCAAACCCTGTCAACCAGTTACTCAATGTACAACATCTTCATTCATCTAAAAACAATTTGAATCATAATTGAAATTATATTCGATGTTCTAGTTCTTAAGTTCGCTTAGGAGAATATATTACACTAGGGCTGCTCTTACAACACTCTCTTGTCTGCTCTCATCGTAATTAATTGAACAACTTTATTAAATAACTACTACTTAATTTGCCATCAGAATTTGACCTGGCTTCCTAATGCACTACGGTTTAACTCGAAGCACTGATCACCATTTGATGATTTCGTTTAATTACGCAAACTTGGTTTTCACAGGTATTTGCTCAGATCTTGAAGTCAAACAAATGCAACCAATGCATCCAAAATTTTCTGGCTCGCATGGTGCGGCTTGCATCTTCTCGTACACACTCTTTAACCCTACTCAGTCAGATCCGTTGGCTTCCATCAGCCAATAGTTTCTCCTTACATCCCTCCTTTCAGCCTGCATTTTCTTCCTTTCAGCCTGCATTTTCTGAGTGTTGGTCTCTAGGCCGAGCTATGATGCAGAACTGTCTTGTGCATTCCATGTTGCTGCCCCAAAGAATACAACCGACTACCAATGTTTCTCTTATACTGGAACTCTTTTTCTTCCTTTAAGAAACATCTAAAAAATTAACATTATCTCACTGTCTTTCAAACAGCTGGATGACTAACTGCTCTTCACCTGGCGACTGACTAACTACGCCTCAGAATCGCATTTCTGTCTGAATCTATATGTTAAATTTTTTTAATAGTAATAGCTCTAATAGCTGTTAGTTTTCTGTCAAACTATATATACTAGAGTTAAAGATCTAAGCAGTTACAATATATTAGATCATTTCTTTTTCATCTACTGTCTTTTTACTGTTCTCTATGCACTTTACTTTGTAAAGTGTTGTACTTGTCAGGTGCAAATGCAGATTACTTCCTTATGTACACTAATCCAGAATCAACAAGTCTTTCAGTAATAACTGGATAAACTGTCACCTGCAAAGGTTCTAAGGTGCACATCATGTCTTAAAAATTTGCCCCAATGACCCCCACAAAGATTCCTATGGAGACACACTTGCCTGTCTGCGTTAAAAACACATGACAGGGCGAGGTGATGGTTAAACTGCAATACACCAGTGCCTCTGATTGGTGTTCACTGTGAGAAGCGCTTCATAAATCTATAAATACAATACAATACAATACACAGGTTTGTGAGTTTGAATTATAGTGATTTGTACAATCGGCAAGTAAGTGATCTGTGAGTTATGTCAACGGTCAACTAAATGATAAACAATTCTTCGAAACTTTGTATTAATGACCTCTGCACTTCGTTTTTCACAAGTGTCACGCTACCTCGCACAAAAACAAGTCAATATCAGAACTCCAAAATCTCCCGATGCGACTTTTGTATGGCACTGAAAGGTTGAGGAAATTACATTACATTATACTACATTATCGTGTCACATTGTGGCAACCAAAGGCTCTCTGACTGACTTACTTTGGTTGTTCTTTGCGTGACAATATTCCCCAACTGTCTCCTCTGCTGAGCGACTACGTAATCTTAAATATTTCAGCATCACCATATCCTCGGAGGTTGCTCCTCTGTCTCAAGAGACTAACCTTCAGGAACAGACACGATTTACAAAGTGCCTTTGACATGGCATCTACTGACAAGTTGTGCACTATTATAAAGGAGCTATAGAAACTAATAGATTAGATAGATACAGATATAAACACATACATAAGCCAAAGAAACAGAGATAGAGAGAAGAGAGGCCACAGTGGTTTGTTCACTACATGTCCATCATGAATTCTTCGACCACAAGTGGGATCTGGTGGTCACTGACCGAATTTGGAGTTACGACGTGAAGCCCGGCAAATATCGGATCCAGGTTGTCAAGGCCGAAGAGGTCGTTCGACAGAAAGTCAAGGCCATGCACTTCGGTTGAAAACAGATGTGGGTCAGAAAGAAGATTTGGGTCAGTTGCATGAAGACTGTGTTCGGCCGATAGCAGCTGGGTATTGTTTGTGAGCTGATGATGATGTGGGCTGAGGAGTTCTGCCTGCATGTGGCCAGGAGGCATCAGTACTTCTGATGGATTCGTTGTTGGTTGAGGCTGCATTTGTGACCCCACATTCAACTGAAGAAGCTACAAAACCAATCATCCAATCAATCAATCAATAGCATCCAATCACTCTGTCAACAAATAATTCTGTCATCAATCCCAGAAATCTGAGCCGGACTACTTCAATCTGCTCTGATCTATTGGCTCTCGACCAGGATTCTCAAAAAAATTCTGATTTCAACAGCAGTTTCGCTTCAACTGACCACAGACTATTAATGCTTTGCGTGTTACAATGACAGCACTTTGGAAACATTAGATTAGATTAGACTTGCCTACTCAATTTACCGTAACTTTATCGGGTTCTTAGTTTACAATAAAACCTGAACCAGCAACAAAACCCAAACCAGCAACAAAACCCAAACGAGTAATGACCCAGTAAATAGCCACATAACCACAACCAGTGATGAGCCAGTGCTGCCACCTAGAGGGCTCAACTGACCAACCTGGATCTGTAGCTGGAGGCGCCTGTTCTGCTTCTCAAGATCTTCCTGTTGTTTCCTCATCAGATGGAGACGCTTCTCATCTGTCTGAAGTTTACGGATGTAGTCAACCGACGCCTCCAGAATATTACCCTTCTTGTTCTGCAGATCACTGCATTTATAAATACATACATATATACCAGTAAATACATACACATACATATTGTAGCAGGGCCCCCTTAAATCTCTAGACAATTAGACATGATTCACTCTAGGTATGATAAAGTGCTTAAACAGAAACAATTTCTAGAACAAGTTAATTTCGTGCCATTTGTATAAACCTGATGGATTTTATATTACCCGAAATGACCTACTATTATCACTGATACTGGAGATATCTAATGCCGTACTACTGAAATTTGTGCTTACAAACCTTGGTTTATATGCTTACAATGTTAGATGGAAATAAACTTCTAATCTTACGGTCTCACCCATAGTTATCCTATGACAGCTCAACAATTTATAATGTATTATCAATGCATTCTTATAATTCATACTAATAAACAAAGAATCTGGATTCGACTGAAAAGGCAGGCCAAATATCTGGTTACAATCCGGAATCCTTTCGTTGACCAGTGACAGGCCTAAAATTCATGATATTGACCAAAGCACAATAAAATATACTAAATAAACAAAGATTAAAGACGCTGGCTCACATGTCGTAGCTTTCAGGAAGCAGAGTCGCCAGTTCGTGGATGTAGTCGTTGATCTTTGACCTTCGTTTTTTCTCAACTTCAGTTCACAGCAAATACAAGGTCATTAGTAATTTACTACATTTAATTTAATTTAAAATCTAATTGAGTAACTTCTATAGAGCCAGATGCACAAGGTATCAACTGATGGCACAAGAAAACCAAGCCATGATCAATATCCAGATGATCAGCCCACTAAGATGGAGAGGCAGCCCATGGTGGATAAGAATTTGAAGAAGGTCAAGTCTTAAGCTGAGAATAATACCACATTCTTCAATTATCCTTGTAAGTATTCCAACAGTAATATTTTAAATGTAGTTTAAACTATTTAAAAACTAATATTATAGTAACATTTAATAATATTTAAATAACTTTCAAATACATACAAATAACAATCTCATAACCTATAAAAAACAAGGATATTCAATGCACAAACCCCCAGAAAAATTCTATGACATACCACAGTCATAACTAGTAACACTTAAAATGTCACTAACTAACCCATATTTATATAAATCTGTAATTAAAAATGTCAATTACTTTTTTAAAATGTCGTATAAAACCCATATGTAATTAATTGACTCAAAAAACCTAGAAATAACAAGAATACGTTAAACTATATGACAAAATATAATTTTATAATATTATTATAAAATATAATTTTATAATATAAAAATAAAAAATATTTCACGATGCACTGTTGCTGTGCTGGTCCTTCTTCTCGCAATCTGAGCCACAAAAGTGTGACATTTAAACAAATAATGTTAAACATATACAATAAAATACCCGATATAATTATTAAACAAAATGCATAATAAACGATAATATAAAAAAAATTAAACATTTCATGACGCACTATTATTATGTTGGTCCTTTTTTTCGCGTTCTTTGAGCCACATCAATTTCGACTCTTCGTTATGAAAGTTCGGAGGTGGAGGTTCTTTCTTCCTTCCTCCGCGATACGGCTGAATGGCCATAGCTGGACGAAGTGGAATGAGAGGACAGGAGGACGATGTCTGACTCTCTTCGTCCGCAGCAGGTCCCTCATGATTTTCCATCGTTATTTCCTACACAAAGTTCATGCTGCTAAAAAATATTACACGTGTTATCACGTGCTTTTGTTGCTCCTCATTATCATCATCCTCATCAACATTGTTTTCGTTATTTTAATTGCCATATCATTCTCATCAATATCATCATTGTCATTCCCATTAATATCACCTTCTTTGTTTTCTTTAACATCCTCCTCCTCATCAACATCATCCCTCATTTTTTATTAACATCCTCCTCCTTCTCATCAACGCAATCATCCCCATTTTCTTTAACATGCTCTTCCTCTTCATTAGCACCTCATTGTCATAATCAGTGTCGTCATCATCACCTAGCCTTGCAAGCCTATCCCAAGACCTGAGACCTTGACGATATTCTGTCTAAGCTCAATCACTCCACTGACAAATGTAGTCAGATATATCAGTGCTCAATGTTTCCATTAGAGTCTGTTAATAGGACTTGTTCTGTAATGGATATTTACTTTACATGTTGATTGCCATTTTGGTAAGACATATCACACTTAGTAAGTATATTTTTATTGCACCAATTGCTAACCACACATTTTGGTTTACATTCTGCAATGGCCTCATCTCTAATGTTACATTTAATTTCCATTGTTTTTTTTCAAACTGTGCTGCCTAAAGTATTTTGGTCAGAACTCAGAAGTAAATCATCCTAACAACAAATGTTTTACGGGCCAAACTGTCAGCAGCGTGTATAACTCTGTTAAGGGCACGAGGGTGAATAGAGTATAAAATAAAAGTTTAGTAGCACTACACATATGTATCTTTATTTGATAAATTTGGTGAGTTGGCAGTGTCCAAGAACTCGCTGCAAAAAATAATTATGTACATAAAGATGAAATGCAAGCAAACATGGATTGACAGTCGGACAAACATACTGACAGGTGGTTGGGTGGACGGATGCACGGATTTAGTTAGAAAATAGACCTTATCTCTGCATCTGTTTTACACATGATCCGGTTAAGCACCGTGTCGGATGGCTTGTCCCCCAATGACTTCATGTCAATGGATCCACACTGTACTATTATTATTAAGATTACATCTTATATGTCAGTCTAATGCAAAGGCATCAACTGGCATCAAAATCATGCCACAGTCAGGTCAGTTGGTTTTCAAGCACCATCTTCTCTTGGCTGCTGACTATCCATCTCAGATTCACATTTCAGTGTGATCGTGCACGTATTACAAATATAATACATAATAATAATAATACCCAAGAATTCATTCCACTGAAAGAGAGAAGACTTTGGTTGCTACTCACAGCGATGCAGCTGTTTGCAAGGGATGGAAGATTGAATGAGCCGCAAGAAGAGATTTCGTCGTCTATAACTCCGCTAATGTCACTGAGCAATTCCTCCTCGTCCATCTGCAAAATAAAACCACAATCCATTCTCCTAAAGGCACTGGATAGAACAGTCTATTATTAATGGCTATCGTATCGTATCTAAAAATTTATAGAGCGCCTCTCGCAGCATAGACTATTCAGAGACGCTTTCAGCGCAGAAGCCCCGGCGGAAAAGAAACGCCTTAAGAGACTGACAGGATGCGTGGGAAATTCCAGACAAGAGCTGAGCCCGTAGAAGAGGGAGGCCATTCACCACACAAATGCCCGGCATTGAGCCAAGGCAGACCTAACATGAGGGACAAAGAAGTCCAGATGGTCAGTAGAGCGCAAAGGGCAAGCAGATGTTGCAGAGAGAAGCTTACACATAAAGTCCGAGAGATATTTTGGTGCAAGGCCAAGTTGACGTCTTGAAGAAATGGGGCTTTTTACACCTCTGTAAATCCAAAACGTAGACTTGAAATCCGATGGGGGTAATTCGGTCATCAAAATCTCAGACCTTAAGGCAGTGCTGTCCAACCAGGTAGCAGTTGATTCTAAGTGGCCCGCCCCAGCTCCTTGAATAGCAATTTCTGTAAAAATGAAGGAAAAGACAAAGTCACTGCCTTAATTGCATAGCTATTCGTGCTTGAACATTTATTTTTTTACTGAACTATAATGTAAAGCATGAAACACATTCCATACATACACTATTCATCATTATTGTTCCACAATTAATTTTAATACAGTTAATATTTTCAATAAATTTTAGTCGTTGCTTTTGAGTTCAATGGTGCGGCCCTCGGCTTCAAAAATAACTTCTTCAGTGGCCCGCGGGGTCAAAAGGGTTGGACAGCACTGCCTTAAGGAGTTTGGTAGCAGTTGGAACACTAGACATGCCCCACTGATACCCAATATAACAACCTTTTGTGCATTTTAAAAAGAACTTACTGGGCTTGCCTATGGCTCGAACACTTTGATAGATGCTTTAACACTGACGCTGATTCGACATGCAAGGATGGTCCTTCCTCAGAAGCAAACTTCATCAGCATATGCCCTCTTCTAACATCCCAGATAAATAGCATTTTAAAACAGAACAACCTAAAACTCCAACAAGAACTACCAAATAACATGTTGTCACATAAGAGGTACAGTCGTACCTCTCAGTGGCGTATTGGGCAGACAGAAAATAGTACTATGGTTTTCCAAACAACAAAACTGGTCCAAACAATAATAAAATTCATCCAAAAATCTTTCCCAGCTGCAAGATCAGGATTCCACACACAGAATTTATGACTCACGAAGAATGCTACGGGGAAAAAAGTAAGATAACGAGCTTAACGATACTTCCACACCACAGATGGCCTTTCCTTCTAGACAAAATGTAAAATCAGGTAAAATTGTAAACAGTAAATGCTTACTGCGTTGTTAGGATTGTAGAAAGATGGAGCGGCATAATCATGCAGGTTTGCCATCAAGGTACCAGATGACTGAGAACCGATGAGAAGGGAACTAGAATGTGGCTGGAAAGATCCGAGGAAGGAATGGTTTGTCGTTGAAGGAAGCGAAGAGGCTGAGCCCATCTGAGGAATGATGCTTTGGGTGGCTGCGGGCGCACGCTTGGCCTCTGCCTCCGCCTGCATCTTCATCAGTTGAAGTCGTTGTGATGACCGCAGCCGGCTCTGCTTAGTGCAGTTGCGTGATTGCGGCATGCTCGTTGACATGGCACTGCAAAGGTGACACACAATCCAGTCAACAAGTGAACCATGCTAGAGGGACAAACAACGTGCATATGCATGTACAGGATGTTGTATGAATGCATGATCCACACGCATTTGTTTGTTTATACATGTATGTGTGTATGTATGTATGTAAGTATGTTTGAATTCGTGAGGCACACATGCATGCATTTTTGTTTCTATATGTGCATGTATGTATGTATGTATCTATGCATGTATGTATGTATCAGGTATGTATCAGGTATGTATGTATTTATCAGGTATGTATGTATTTATGTATGTATGTATGCATGTATTACATGTATTCTTGAAGGGCACTATATAAATTCCATAGATAGATAGATGTATTATGCATCTGTGTATATATGGAAATATTTAGATGGAAAATTTTTCACCTGTATAAACACAGCTGTCTAAGACAGGGGTCTCCAAAGTACGGCCCGCGGGCCACATCCGGCCCGCTACGGCCTTTAATCCGGCCCGCGGAACGCTCCTTGAAGAAACAAACTAAATTGGGAAAATTGAAAATTTTAACGTCGCTGTACTCTGACATGCATATTGCCAAAATCCATGTCGCTGTTTGTAAGGCACTGTGCCTGATATGCAATTGAGTACAATATTCGGAGACATTATGAATCCAAGCATTCATCGCATTACTCACAATTCACTGGACAGCTGCGCACAGAGAAAAAATTTTCTTCGGAGTTTTGGCCCTTGGAGCTTCAGAAAGTCAGCAATGTGGCCCCCCGCTGGAAAACTTTGGAGACCCCTGGTCTAAGAGATATAACTAGCCATGATTAATGACAGAAGGCAATGTTACTTGAGTAAGCGAGATGTATCTAGGTATACAACTAAAAAGGCTAGTTACAGTGACGCAGGGCACGACAAGAGTCAATTCAAGAGGTGATAAGCCACAGGCCTAGTATGGATGCTCAAAGGCAGGGTAGGGGGTCTTTCTGCTAAAAAACCAGAGCAGGTCTCTTGAAGAAGTGCTATATAAATTCTCACAATGAAATTCTCTGAATAAACTGCAGAAATTCTCAGCACGACACTTGGACGCAGACTCAAATTCTTCCCATGACTCGCATGGCTTGACATTAAATACTTAAGACCATAGTTGTTAAAAACGATCAAATCAAAATAAAAAACGGAAAAAACGTCGTTTTATTGAAAAAAATAAAAAACGGAAAAAAACGAGAGAAAAAATGGAAAAGAAATTGACTTTTCTACACCTTTTACTGCATTTTTAAATTAAAACCTTCTTTACAATTTAATTTTAAATAGCAAATAACATAACTTTATTAGTAAACACCAAGTAACAGTAATCTACAACAATTATTTTCTTTTTCATAAGACTTAGTTTGGTTTAAAAAGAATTCGAGAAATTAAAAATATTGAAATATTTTCAATTACATTGTGTAAATTAAAATTGTATACATAAGTCCTCATCAATCCATGCAGACATAAGCAACTAAAAACTAAACTTTGCAAGTATAGAGTGTACTTAGGCCCTAATTAAAAAGTATGTCTACTTACAATTCTGACTTAGCCTATATAAGAATTTGATAATTCAGTAATATCCGTCAGTTTATAAGTCAATCAGAGATTACTGAGTACAAAGACAACATTTCGCATTTGGATAACCTAGAAATTCAAATAACTTTTATAAATTGTATTTCCTGTAGCTGTTTATTTCAACTGATGGCACTAAATAGTGACGTAAATTATGTGAATCCTTGAAAGGACGGAGACAACGTAAAGGATATCAGACAAAAATAAAATTAAACAAATAGCAACAGACAGTTAATAAATAAATTAAGTTACATAAAAAATAAAAAACGGAAAAAAACGAGACGAGAAATAAAAAACGAAAAAACGACGTTTTTGGGGAAAAAATAAAAAACGAAAAAAACGTTTTTTACAACTATGCTTAAGACAGTCCACAGGACCAATGACTCCTGGTATGTCATACACAGGCACATGGTAGCCAATTAGTTAGAGCGCTTGCCTTGTAACACAGATGGTATGGGTTTGAGCCTCCCCCGACACACTTACTGCATGTACAGACCTTGAGCAAGTCCTTAGCTTACTTACTCAGCACATTAAATTGGTCAGCAGACAATGGTGTCTAATAAATGCATAATGATAATAATAAAATATTCAAATACACCAGAGTCTCATTATAATAGACTTCATCATCACAAAACTTCTGATATAACACACTCAAGGATGTGGATCTCAAAACAGTTCAGTTACAGCAAATAAACTCATTGTGACATGACCTCATTAAAAGTCGGTATGTGATTCTCCTTGGTCCCAATTGTTCTGAAAGGACCAAAATGACCAGTGGCTCTTGGTTTGCAATTGAGACCATCCATATCCCACTGCCACACCATCACTTGGCAGGCAACATTATCAGTCAGAGTGCTTAAGAATTCAATTGTTTTATTAATTAATTCGTTAACTTAGGAAATTACTTTTCAATAAATTGGCTGTAATTTCAAGCTTAATAAGTGGCAGTCAAAAGATATCTCTGTAAATTCACACTCTAGACCTACATTTTAATTAAAAATTGTTTCCTTTTTAAAGGACTATAAACTGCACTTCCTCATGCAAGTGGGCATTTTGAGGGAGTTTCAATGTTTTAACATCGATTTTGCATAATTGAATCAAAACATAGGCTAATAGGCTAAAAGTGGAGACAAAATGGGATTGGGATTTTATCCGCTTTGCGAGTGAAAGCCCATTGGCTTCTCAAACTAAAGGCACTGCTTTGTGCTTGCAAACTGAAATTGCTTTGCATGAATAAAAGAAGTTAAGGCCCGCTGCCAGAGATGGGTGACCTGGCGCTCATGCTTCATTCTTTTTTCTTGTGGCCAACACAGCTTATGTTCAATTAATAATGTCACTTTCATGCATCTAAACCAAATCCTTGAACAAAAGCAAGGTGGAAGAACCCCTCTTCTACAAACATCATTATTTAACGAGTAGATACTTCTGTAAAGATATGGGGTCACTGCATAATTACAGAACGCCAAAACTGAGTTTTTGACACACCCACCGACCCTATAACGTTTAGTAACGTTTCCCTAGACCCACCCACCCACCATTACGTATTTTACTTTTACGAGAAATCATGTTAGATTTACAATGTGAACGTGCAAATAATTCATATTTTATAGCGAATTTAATATAGTATGTGAATTAGACAGCAGGGTTGATAAAAATCACGATTTTTTTAATAAAAATAAAAAAATCAGATTTTTTTCTGCTAGTTCTAAGTTTGTATTTACTGCCTAGTTTGCATCTATACCATACACATTAATAACTCTTTAACAGGTATATCATATATCCACCACTTTTACAAATTTCAGATTAGATTAGATTAGACTTAATACTAATAGTACAAACGATGAACAGTCAGTTAAATCCAATGAGGCAGTCACTGTTCTGATTAACTGTGAAATCAGATTGCGTTGTAAGTTGTAAGGTACTGAGTTACACCTTGTACACTAGAACACTAATTAGTTAGGTCACTGCTAGTGCTAGTCACCAGTTGTCAGTCAGTTCTGAAATATGTCAGTCACAATACAAGTGTTCATTTCTCCTGCTAATGGCTTCTTGTTCATAAGTTTGAAAAGAAACACCAGCTTTCCAGCTTTTTCAAATCAAAGTCGATTGTGGAGTTTTGAATGTACCAGGCTGAATGAGGAAAAGACTTTCAATGCCAGCAGATGAAGCTGTTGTAGTCAGCAGTTATTGTTATTATTACTTTATTAGCATGCCTAAACAAAATAAAAAATCTTGCACAACACTAAGTCTCTTGGTTCAAACGGCCTGCTTGAGATTTACACCAATCCAATAGCTTCATTTGCTGAAGCATGAACGATTGAAATGGTGATGCTTCTGCTTTGTAGTTTACCAAATTGGGAACCACGTTTGCATGTTGCTTTACAGC
>JACEVL010000124.1:3904649-3924649 GCA_020284085.1 Aporrectodea caliginosa | reverse complement strand
TCTATAGCGCAACTATAATAATGTATCAACCGATAGCAATCCGGTCATTTCGACTGAGACAGAAGGCAACCGTCGGAAGATGAGGAAGATGAAAGAGAACGGAGAGAAGAAACAAAGGGTGGAGTAGAAGTGAATCTTTCCTTGGGCCAGGAACAGAAAATCCGGTCTGCCAAGTCAAGTGTTCGCTCGAGATATGGAAACGAAAGGCAATCAGAGCCAATCTAATGGACTGACGATAGTAGGTCTGAGAGGGTTAAGCATATGCTGAAGCTATACCACGTACGTTCTCTTAAAGGCAGTTAAACTAACTCTGAAACTAATGCTACGCTCCCCAGAGAGCTAAGCAATGTATGAGCAACTTGACTCGGTGGCAAAGTATGAGAACCGTCGACGTGTGAGACTATTACACATATATACCAACGTACGTTTAGTAGAGTAAGTAGACTATACAAGTATACATGTTATACATATATTACATACAAACCTACCGTAGCAAAAAACGAGTCCTTTAGGGGAGGCACATTCCAGAGCAGGGGCGGCGCCAGGGGGTTAGGGGCTAAGCCCCCCTAACTGCGGCTCAGCCCCCCAAAAAGTAGGGAAATCACTGCAAATCACAGGGAGGATGGGGACAAAAACGAAGGTTTTTGGAGCTTTAGCCCCCCAAACCTGAAATCCTGGCGCCGGCACTGTTCCAGAGAGGGCAAAACACTGTAAAATTAAACAATTACAAATTTAACATTAAATTTAGTTTTAAACTGCGAGCGAGACGACATTAAATAAATATAATTATAATGATGGTACTTGTCAATCAATCAATCAATCAATCAATCAATCAAACAATGCTTTATTGTTCACCGAAGAAACATAATCATATAATCACATACACCATAAACAGAAGTAGGCATGCAGTGAACAATAGGAAACCCAAAAAGAACGAACCGTTCCGCGAACACTACTACAATTACAAAAATTATGCAACCAATGGAGTAGATCACAAATAACAATTTCGTGAGTAATCGTCAGTAACAATATGGTAACGTTGTATAAAAACTTTGTGGCATAAATATTAGAGGCGGCAAAGAAACTTGACATATTATGGGCGGCATATAGTTAAACCCACGCCGTCACTGATTTATGACTGTTGTTAGGCGTACGCGTGTATGCGGCTGCTGTTGCTACAATGATGTATTATAGAGCTAGAAGCAAATGATATATGGCTCAAAGACCCACGAGAGAAGGTCTAGATACAGTTCATGATGGTGTACATACTGCAGAGTCCAGTTTGCAGGCCTAAGCGTACTTGTTAGCCGCTTATGCCTAAAAGGACTCTTATGACGTATGGAAAGAGCGCTGTTCATCCTAGGTAACCACTGGTAGTAGTAGTAGTAGTAGTAGTAGTAGTAGTAGTAGTAGTAGTAGTGAGTAGTGTGGTGTTGGTAGTGGTAGTGCGTGTAGTGGTAGTGGTGTGGTAGTGGTAGTGGTAGTGAGTGGTAGTGGTAGTGGTAGTGGTAGTGGACTAGTGGTAGTGGTAGCGGTAGTAGTAGTAATAGTAGCAGTAGCAATAGCAGTAGTAGCGAGTGAAAAGTTACCAAAATAAATAATTTCAATTAATTACATTCATTATGATTATGCGCATTAATTTTTATATTTTAAATAGAAACTCTAAAACAGAGGTTCTTAACAGGTGTGTCGCGACACACTAGTGTGTCGCGGATCGACCGGCAGTGTGTCGCGTAAAAGTGGTGTGTCGTTGGTGTGTCGCGAAGAATTGGTGTGTCACGAATTCTTATGTTCGTCATTCTTGCATTACACTGACTTACTTACTTACTTTAGCAGCTTAGCGGACGTAGGCTGAGAGAATTCGTACCACTCTATTTATCTTTTATCGTAATCTGGGGCGGCAATGTGATTCCAGAATGAAGGATGTGTAGCCTACAAGCAGCCCTCAACAACTCGGTTCTGGACAAAGACGCACAAAGAAGATTATTTAAAATATTTGCGAACAAAGCTATCAAAGAGTTGGCTTCATTTCATAGTTCCTACTTATCTGAGCAAGGGTTTTCTCAGATGATCAACACAAAGAACAAGAAACTGAACAAACTGCTTCTCAGCCTGCATGCTTACGTATTACACTTACAAAAACTGTGGATCCTCGTTTTATATGATCCAAAGAAAAACCCAGGAGCAAATATCCCATCAACTATTAGGCCTACTTAAGTTAACGTAGAGCAGTAGAAACGAAGTAGAATCGTAGAATTGGATCAGTAGAAATTAGATTTTTTAAATCATTAGCTGGTTAGAAACTAGAAAGCATTCAATGTCAATATTTTCATTAATTTTCATTCATTAAAAATGTTAACAATTTAAAATGTTAAGTAAATAAACTAGTTTACTTTTAAATTTTTTAATTTTAACGATATTCACATAATTATATGACGATTGCTTGGTGTATGGCCAAATTTGGTTGCAAGTTTTGGTGTGTCGTGTGCAAAAAAAGGTTAAGAACCTCTGCTCTAAAACACCCAAAAGTTGGCAAAAGCAATAGGCTACGTAGCCTATAGTAAATTAGTAATACTAATAGTAGGGTATAATACTATAACAAAAGAGTACAAACACCAACCAATTACAACACCCTTTTTCGTCTAGGCTTCATTTTAGCAAAGTTATCGATTACTTCGTTATAATCCACTTCACTAACGAATTGTCTTCGATCCTAATCAATGCAATCTGTCCTTGTCCATTGTAAAACAACAATAACAATAATAATAAGTCGCAACTCTCAGAGTCTCAAGTAAGCAAATCTTAGTACGATCATATCTAAACCATATAGAATCGTGCTTAACACAAGGGCAAATAAATTTTCGACAAATATTTCAGTTTCCATAACACAATATTTGGTTTTCAATTAGTCTAATGTTTTTATATTGCTTTTAAAAGCAGACGAATGAGATGATGCTAAGATAAATAGTTAATATAGGACTTAAACTTCCGGTTGTAAACTTTCCGGTATAACAGTAAATAAAATGTGAATTCAGAATTTTGGATTACTCAAATTACTTAGCCTACTTAAGTTACGTTACAACCAAATTTGTCGTAATGTGTATTACATTAAACAAATACAATTAGTAAATACATTGTACACTACATATAATTATGAAAGGATTGAAAGAGGTTAAACGAGTAAATAAATTGTGGAAATACCCCACATTTTGGAAAATGGTCTGAGGCGGGAGCGGCCGTTCTCTGTGCCCCACCCATAGCTACGCCAGTGCATGCGTACCCAACAAGACGATGTATACCTTATAGTAAGGCTTACACGTCTCTCCGGACAATGCCTGAATGCTCTTCTTCTTTGCCATGCAACAGATAGGCAGACCATTATGACATCAATTATTAGTCCTACACCCATTTAATACATCATGAAACCATGAGTCATGTGACTCATGTCTCTATCTAAATTGTTTATAGATATATCTGTATGTATAATCATATTCATACATTTATATATATAGATAGGCCTATATGTACATGTATGTATTTATGCTAAGTGATCACTAATGGTTTGTATACTTCAGACACACACCCACCTACGCACCTACAGTTCTACACACACATTTACTTCCATTTATGGATATGTAGGCCAACATTTACTTCCACATATATGGATAATGTATGAGGTAAATATGCTCATATGCATATTTCAATATATACATATTCATGTTTATATATATATATATATATATATATTTCTATGTGTATGCACATGTATGTATGTATGTGGGTTTTATATATATATATATATATATATATATATATATATATATATATATATCAATGTGTAGGCCTACTTATGTACATTTACTTCTATATATGGCTATGTATGATGTATAAGAATACACACGTGAACATTATGATACAGGAAGAGACCAACGGAATTTCAACCTAGGATATATACTTGCATATTATGTATCGGAAATTAGATTCATTATGCATATATATATGTACATAATTATATATAATTATGCATATATAAATATATACTAGATGTCTGTGTTTAGTGTATAGGCCTAGGGCCTATATATTAAACCTATAAATGTATATATGGTATGCTCAATGTATATCAGATTTCAAACATAATGTATCCTTATTGATTATTTACGTTGGAACATATATACAGGGTGGGCCAATAGGAATGCAACAACTTTGACGCCTTATAACTTAAATATTTTTTATCTGAGCGTCTTGTCCAATATATCAGATTGAAGGTAATTATCAATTTATATCATGCTGCAAAATATCTACGAGATACTATTACGACTTTTTGAGATAATGCTATTAATATTCGATGTGCCATTTTCTTGCCATAAAACTGCAAGAAAAAACGTGAACAAAAGTCTGAAACTGAAGATGTCAATTCTAAACAATCACTTAATACTAACAATTAATATCTTTAGTGAATTTACCATCAGTCAAACAAATACTCAATATGTCCACCACGTGCTTTAATGACTGCATCAACACGAGATGACCACTGATCGATGGCTGAGTCCACCAGTGCTTGGGTTATCTCAGCCCAGCAGCAAAGAATCACTTCTTTCAAATGTTCAACTTCACGTATCGGTTCACGATAGACCAGTTGCTGAAGACAACCCCAGATCGAATAGTAAACCGGGTTTAAATCCGGACTGTTCGGTGAACAGTTCTCCGGTTCAATTAACTCTGGCACGGTAGCGTTCAGATAGGCAACTGTATGACGTGAACGATTCGCCAGCGCTCCATCTTGCTGAAAGATGTAGGCCTAACCTAATCATTAACTCCAGACAGTTGGCGAATATCACGTAGCAGTCCTCTTGCGAGTACTTCATCGAAGTAATAAACACTGTTCACCTTAGCCTTTGGAGTAACAAAGAATGTTGTCTTGGCTGCAAATTAACTCTTGGACTTGTGCAGTGTTCGCTGCTGTGCGCGCAGAACGTTTGCGACCACAGTTGCGGCTGTTAGACGTTCCCGTAGCATCAATTTGTTTAATCAATCAATGTAGAGCACATTTATTCCATTTTCTAGAAGGGAATTCTATCATCATCTGATGTGCATTGTATCATTTTTCTGCTCTTAAAATTCGGATTAAAATTTTATCCTCTTCCGTGAGCGGCGTCATGATGTTCAATATTTACATTCAAAATTGAGAGGTGTGCGCCGCACCGAAATTTTATAACAACAGTGCCGTATATCAGTGCAAGATTTGACACAGTAGTAGAGTGGATGATTACTTTCAATTTCGTATATTGGGCACGATGTTCGGATAAAAATTGTTCAAGTTATATCAATTCAAAGTAGTTGCATTCCTATTGGCCCACCCTGTAATCATTAATGATGTTATACAAATCTGATGTTATGAAAATGTGTGTTAGCCTGTAATTGTGGCACTGGAAAATGACGAATTGCTATTAACGTTGGCAAGTTTTCGCTTGTTTTTTCTGTTGGGTCGTCAGTTGAATTAGCCGTGGCATAAGGAACGAATGATGTAATGTTGTGTAATTAGTTACATTACATTATTTTGCATGAATGAGTGATGAGATAAACAGTGGCGCAACGAGGGTCTAGAAGTTGCAGGACCTACTAGAACGTCCGAGAGCGGGAATTGCGAGCGCGGAAGGCTAACGACTAGACTAGGGGTTATTGGGGAGCGTCGTAATCACCCCAGCAGGTCTGGGGCTGAGCCCCAGAAGCCGATGCAATTTTGAGCATTTGATGCCAAATGGAGCACATTTTGAGAATGCGCTCGTTTACCTCACATTTTTATAAATTAAAGTACCCAAACCATCTCGATCTCTGAAAAATTTGACTATAATTATTATATGTGAGGAAACTGAGATTTTAGATGTTATAAGAACACTCGCAGTCGCAGCATTAAAATTTGAAATGTCCTTCTAGGCTTCTACTGCGAGCCATAGTCGGATTTTAAAAAGCGAGGTGAAGTAAAGTTTTAGAATGAAATTATGCATCAACATTCTCCACTGAATTTCAGAGACGTCATTTCCTCTTTTTCAGAAGGCAAAACTTGGCCAGCTTGTTAAGTTTTATATTTAGTCTAAATGTGCAAAACTGGTGGTCAAATTATCTACACTGTATAACACGGTTTCTTCTTGTTCTCATTTATTTCTTACTCTGTTTGATTTTCTGCTGTCCTAGACTTGCAGTGATGAATAAAAATATATTATTTCATCAACTGCACTGACATATATGTAAATAGTTGATTTTTCAATCAAATTTAGGGGCATTTGCCCCTGCCCCTACCAAATGACGTCCCTGATGAATTCTTATGGACTTAAGATTAGCAACTTTAGCCTGGACATTTATTTTATCGGCAGCCTGCAGGGCCAGCGATTTGCAGTTGCTGAGAATAACAGTTATGCAATTTTAAATTTTAACAGAGTAAAACTTTCAAACAAGACATGAAAATACTAAAGGAACGTCAGGACTCAAGAGTCACTTCGCCAAAGATCAGTTTCTGTGACTCACACTTAGCAGCAAACTCACGTGCAATCTGTGAGACGTTTATACAGTCGAGTGAGTCACGATGGACGTGCAAGACCGCTCAATGATTCAAACGCTTTTGACTCATACTGCTCCTCAAAGTTTTGAGACGCCTTAATTCTGAGAAGCTATACGTTCTGTTTCTGCATTGTTACATGGTAATGCCAAAAGCAGCCGAACAAATTGTTCAACTTGGTCAAACATTTGTCTAACTGCAGGTTCAGCATTTCGCAATTTGTCAGCCAAAGCATCTACTGTTGGTAAATCCCATTTCTGCTGCATGGCCATGGCGACCTGGACCAAAAACTTTTGAGAATTGAGTGCGCAGTATTTTCGAATGTAATTTTTAGTCAATATTCCAATCCGTATTGAAAAGTTTATTAACAGTCTGTGGTAGAAGTTGGGGGATCGTCCCAATCAATGCTCGCTGGAAAACGAGGAGCTTAAACGTAATTCTACCCTCAACAGGAGGCCAGTATAGCGGTTCCCTTATGTTGCTTGATGCATTGCAGTGTGATTCTCTTACAGATTTTATTTTTTGTTATAGTTACAGTTATAAAGTATAATGAGGTTTTATTTTAGTTATGGTTATAGTTATAGTTAGTATTATTTTTTTTAGTTATAACTTATAGTTAGCAGTTAATGGATTTTTATTTTAGTTAATTTTAGTTACTACTTAGTTACAATGATTAAGGCTATAAGTAAAATTGTGCGTATTAACAATTTACTCAGAGATTTGCAAGCCTTTGAAGTTTGAAGCGCTGATGTTTCTGCACCTCTAAGTGCATTCAGCTTCATGAATACAAGTGGAGTTTCCAAAGTAACAACAAATTGCATAATAAAAATATCGCATTTTTCGTTCTCATTTATGTCGAATAGTCCATATTGCACTTCCAACAGGTCCTTGTATTAACGAAAAGCAAAGATCTTTTCGCCAACCAGTCTGGTTTCAGACACGAGCACAGAGCTCATTTATGTATTCTGGGGCCATTACGATCATCAATGCTCGCTGGAAGAGAAGGAGCTTAAAAGTAACTCTACCCTCAACAGGAGGTTATCGTTAACGGTTCCCACTGCTTGATGCATTGCAAGGATATGCGGGTGGGGGGTGGGGGTGATAACTCAGAGTTGAGGAGGGACTGAAGCTGGCTAATTCGAAACTTGAACAGGCCACCTGCAAGAGATAGCTACAACATAATAGTCCAAGCACGTAATGGTAAAGGAATGGATAGGTATCTCAGAGCAGTCAAGAGATACATCTCGCTTTGTGATCCAAACGGATCAAACGCAGCTGGTAAAAGCGCTGGAATCCTGGGCATTCTGAGTCCGCCAAGAGAAACTCCGAGTGTCCCTTATAAGCGGAACAGTCGGAAGCACCCATAACTAAATCAAATTATCTGAATCTAGATGTAACAAGTGGCTGTGGTACGGTCACATGGGGAGGTCTAGATATAAAGGAAGTTTCCCTGGGAAAATGTATTGGGCAAATTATCTGAATGAAACAACCGGGGTAGAGAATTACGTCCTTTGAAAATGTTTTGATGTGCAGCAAATGGGAATGAATGCGCATGTGGTGCTGAAGCTGGGCGAAAGTTTTAGTTCCTAGCGTGCTGCAGACTTCCAGTCGAACGCTGGGAGTTCAAAACTTCGCCAAGTCAGTAGGAGAACAGACGGCAAGGGAGAGTGATAGCCTCCTTCCCTCGTAGGCCGAGGCTGAGAAAAATGAGGTCGCTAACATTTCATCCCCATGGCTGCCTCTCGAACTGCTCTACGTCCTGCTGTCTCCGTATGAATTATAAACGAGTGGCCACTGTATGAGCAATATGTTTACCGCCATTTTCTTGCATGCAACATAGAACCGTGCATTTTACGGCTGTCGTCCAAACTTCCAACCAACCATACATGTTAACACTGATGTTCTGTTTGGTGACACCAATGCAAGCTTAACATACAGTGTGACACCGATGCATACAAGAGTAACAGATGTAATACACCTTTGTGATGTTCTAGCGCCTTTATGAGGACAACTCCTATGACTCGACTCAGCGCTCGTGAATAAGCTTATGCCCTGCGCGTGGCTTTCGAGTGGTGCTTTAGAAGTCTGTTAGCTTACGACTATGATTATGATTCTTTTAAAACGCGCTATATAAGTGCTCAGATACATTCATACATAAGCTTACAATACGGCAACATAGAATATGATACAATACAGCATAGCACTGTATGACAGTACAACACAATAGAAATTCATAACACAAAAGGACAGTACAAAACAATGAGGCAATTCTATAGGACAATACAATGCAGTTGGACAAAGCAGTACATTACAATGAAAAGCGGAGAAAGAACGATGTGTTTGAGAAAGGCAAACAACAAAACAATGCCATACAATGCAATATAAATGCAGTTCTGAAATTTGCTGATGCTTCCTCCTAACTCACAGATGCAATATTTAAGACGATCCGTCATTTGTGTCTCTGTGTGGGATAGATCCATTTCCTGCCTGGAATGAATTCCAACGACGATTATCAGCCGATCCGGAGAGAGAGAGGCCGTTCTTCCATCATATGTCCGTTAATCCGTCCCTCCGTCCGTCTGTCTGTCTGTGTACCGTTCTGCCTGCTGCCTCTCTGGGTACGTGACTGCTTGGCTCGTTTGCTGTCTGTCTGTAGCCCATCTCTCTGTGGACCAGGATACGTCTGCTCGTTTGTCTGTCTGTCTGTCTGCTTGTGTGTCTGTCTGTTTGTCTGTCTGTTCGTCTGTGTCTTTCTCAAATTATGGTTTTGCGCTGAATCGTCGAGTTTTGCTGTTATTGACCACTGCTTGACTGATTGTTGGGTCTCTTGGCAAGCGAACAAAGTGTGAAGACAGAGATCTCTGGAATAGAGTCATTGCTATATGATATGGCTATAGACTATGCACTTCTCGGAGCCTGACTGGAATCATTTTGCCGTCCTTGCCATTTAGAATATTTGTGTATTGACGTATGATTAATTCCTTTCGACCCAAGGGACCACGCATGCTGAAACCAGCGGCCACGATGGTCAATCCGCCGCTGACACTTACTATTGCAATTCTTTAATTTTGATTCATTCAAACCACCAACAATCACACTAGCAACTTTTTAAATCCAATTAATATGATTCTTTGTTAGCTAGCATTGGCCTACATTCGCCTAAACTTCTAAAAAAGGAGTCGTAAGTCGAAACAAATATGAAAAGCCATTTTGAGAATGTGACAGCACTTGTCAGGCGTCGAAAGTCTCTACAGCAGAATGAAGGTCATGAAAATGTTTCACCATACAATTCCAGGACATCGGTTAACATTGCCACTTCCTAGTTTCTGCTTCTCGTGGATTTACCTCAAGTTTACGTGACTGTTTCTGCAGTCTTTCCTTATCACTTTTCCTTAGTTTTCTGTGCTGTCGGTTTATCCACTCTCACATTTTTGCAACTTTTAGCTTCGTTGATTCCCATTTTCCTGTATTTACTACTTCAGGGGCCTAACCGTATCATCTTCGCCGCTTTTATTCAACAGTTCCGAAAGGTAAACCTTGAGGAAACTGGTTTTCGGTACTCGATGGTAATATGGTATGTCTAGTAAATCAGATGGACTCCGGCTGGATTGACCCTCGTAGCCCACTATATGACTGGGTTATCGGTTAGATAGAACTGATTGACAATATATAGCTAAAAAGGTAACTGTTTTAAGTATTGACAGTGCAATAACGCCGATAATATAACTTTAGATGTTACACACAAAGTAATCGCTTAAACTGATTGGCAATATATCGCTAAACTGATTGGCAATATTTGATTCGATTGATAAATGTTTCGTCTTTTTCGATCAGTTGGTAACGTCGATAACATAACTTTTCCTAAATTAATTTGTACGTTCAAACTGTTATTACGAGGAGTTTATTGTTTCTCTACGACTTCGCCTTTGCTTTCTGAGTGCTTTGGACGATACAACTGTATTTTTGATATTGCCCTCTTTCCAACGTTCAGAAGTGCGCACGGCCATACCATGGAACATCGATGGCGCTGAGCAATTGCGACTGAAGGACTTGCTTAAGGTCCCTACATAGGAACTGCCTCGGGTGAGGCTCGAACCCCTATTCTCCGCGTTACAGGCCGAACTATATAGAGCTCTAACTAATTGGCTACCGATGTTTGGACGCTTGCTATCGCAGCATCGTGCGGGCCAACGGTCACTTGAGCTGTGATGGTTTGCAGGTGGACAATGGACATTGTTCAGACTCCATTTGGTAAGGCCAACAGAGTCGTTGGATTGGTGCTGACCTCTTTAATTTAGTGACACTGTACGAACAGTTGCCGGCTGCGAAGAATGTCGTCCTCCACAGATCCTGTCCGGTCTTCTACCATCTGCGAAGAACTGCCAGGTGTTGAGTTCGTGTGTTGCAAACCTCGCAGCCTGTGGTTGCTTCAATTATTCAACGATACGAGTCCAGGATCTCCCAACATGGCGACTACCATGATATCAGCTTTAAATGAGATTCTCTCGGTTGTGCTCGACGTGTCTGTGAGAGCTCGCCAATAGTGACTCTTCCACTTATCTGAGTACTGTTCGCTTATTGCTTAACTTTTTGTTCTTCAGCATGAACTGCCCAAAAAGATGACCACAATTTCATCTCTAGGGTTCTATTTCGGACTATTCGGGATGTTAGATTTTACTCATTAAACTTATAGTTTTTAATTTCATTACTTTCATTATCCCATGTAAGTGGTTGCGGTATGTCAACTTAGTATTTTTAGTAAACGAAATCTACTATTTCAATCAATTAATTCTTTTATTGAAATCATTGAGATGCGAAACAGAAGTGACCCCGATTATTTTCAATTGTTAGCAGACAATAGTCCCGCTAGATAGGATCACCTAAATAATAATTAACATCGTAGCAAATGGAAACAAAAGGAAGGACTTAGAGTCAATATTCAGTTCGATTTGCTTCGATCCAGAAAAGCTATCGCGAGAAGCATAAACCTTACCTATAGATTTAAACTATAATAGTTAACCTTAACAAGAATCAAACCAATCCAAGAACGGATAGTGTAACTTCAGATATCGGTTAACATTATCCAATAACAAGAGAGCTATCCGTAGCACACTTGAATACAAGAAAAGGCAAGAAGAAAAACAAAGAATGGAATAGAATAAAAGGAGATATTATTCCGGATGCACAGGCAGCTCTTTTGTAAGGCACTTAGTAGGCGCCATAGTATAAATGTCTAGATATACACGGACACACTTATCTTAATGCACTCTTAAGTCTTTAAAAATACTATAAATTGTAGGCCAACTCAGATGTAGTTTGTATTACACGTTATAATTTTGACACGAAAATCAAAACATAAAGTAAAGAGAAACAAATCAAACCGTGAGTGCATTGCTTCTTATTTCCCGACTGCTTCTTCCATATGATCTCCTTTTTTCATTCTCCCATCTTCCTTAAGCGTCTTTCCTCTTCTTCTGTGCTCTTCTTTTTTTCTGTTGTTCTTTCTTCTTCACTGCTTTTCATTTTTTATTGCTGATATTTCTTCTCCTATCTACCATTCTACTCTAGCCTTCTTTCTTAACCAACTTTCGTTCTTCTCTTCTGCTCTACCTTCTTCTTCCCTATGCTGTCTTCTTCATTGTCCTTTTTCATTCCTTGTCCTTCCCTGCCCTTTCTTCTCACTGACTCTTCTTTCTTCTTCCATGCCCATCTTTCTTCTGTTCTATCTTTCCTTCTTCTCTATCATTTTGCTCTCTTCTCCATTCTCTCCTCTATTCTCCGATTCTTCCTTTTTATTCCCTACTCTTCTCTCTGCTTTTCTTTCTTCTTCCTACTCTTCTTTGCTTTTCTTCTTTCTACATGTCATGTTCTTCTTTCTTCTTCATACACTTCTCTGTTCTTCCTACTCTTTATTCTTTTTATTACTTTTCTTTCTTCTCCCTACTCTTTCTTCTTCTTTACTACTCTTCTTTCTTCTCCCTATTCTCCTTACGCCTTCCTCCTGCCCCAACCATATTTATTCTCCCCTTCCAGTTGTACGCGTGGCACGCGTGCACTGTGCAAACTTTAATGTTGTCTCCGCCAGAAGAAACAACGCGATGATGGTGCCTGTTGGGACTCTCTCGTTCCTTTCGCAGCGGGAGCTGATTCAAGGCACGAGACGACGACGTGGGGAAGGTTCTTACCGCGAGACCGTTTCCAAGTCACACCTGGAATAATGCTCCATGCAAATACACGTCGTTCGGGCTTTGATTGATTCGTGCTCGAAGCTACGGCGCCTGGTGATAACAGACACGGGGCGGAGGCACCGAAGGCACCAGCGTCAGCAGCAGCAGCAGCAGCAGCAGCAGGCAACAGCATCCGCACCAAAGCAGCCGACTCCTTTCGCATCCAGAAGCAAGTCCTGCAGCAGCAGCAGCAAGAAGAATAAGAAGAAGAAGAGTAGAAGAAGAAGAATCGGCGAATGTGTGTGAAACGCGTTGCGCCGTGTTGCAACAACTGGTTCTGTAATCCATCCACCCTGCCATCTCTATCCATCCTACCATCTATCCATCAAACATCCATCCACCTATCCATCCTCACACACATCCATCAATCGCTGCCACTGCTGCTGCCGCTGCTGTCACACGAGTGAACAGAGTTGCTGGTGTCGCCAGAATAGCATCCCTCTCCACCCCTTTCCCTGCCCTCATCCCATCCCCTCTCTCTCTCTCTCTCTTCTCTCTCTCTCTCTCTCTCTTGCCATCAGCTGTTCGCGCGCATTGCACTGCATCAGTTGCTGCGTCTGCAACTACCATAAGTCGGCGCCACCTCCTCCTCAGACCTGCGTCAGAGCGATCGGATTCAGAGGCTGCTTCGTCGTCGTCGTTGGCATCTCTCGTTAGCATCCATGGACAGCAGCAGCGTATGGTAGGGTTCAACGCCGCTGCTGCCTGTTGGCCATAAAGGTCAGGAGATCGAAATCGAAGAATGTTACATGACGGCAACTACTGTCTCTGACCGTCGTTCAGCAATCGTTAATTGTCGCCAATTACAAAGGTAAGATAATTAATAATTATATCTGTCAAATCATTGTTGCATTTATTGTTCGAGAAATGAGCACACGAGAGAATTACAATTCAAATATACCTTTCGTTATATTAACTGCTCAAAGTAGGCTATATACATTATTTGAATTATTATTTGACTCATGAGAACAAAAGGCTAAATTTTAATAATGATAATTGTATATTAATTGATACAAAACCCTCATTTAGCGTCACTAAGAAATTATCTATACTTTTCTTCTTGTTTCATCTAACGATGGGTTCTGAAATCCATAATTTTTATAGTCTTACAAATTAGCAGTTGACGAGTTATGTTACGTCTTTAAAGTCTACAAAATGCGCTATATAAAATCTATTGGAAAGCTTGCGCTATATAAAATCTATTAGAAAGCTTGCACTATATGAAATATATTGGAAAACATTCGTCAGTACTACTTCCTATTATAGAAGTACATATGGAAATGCCAAATGGTGACCCCTCAAAACGGGCCAGGACAAATGGGCCCCGACAAATGGGCCCCGACAAAACGGCCCCAACAAAACAGTCCCCGTCAAAATGGCCTCGACAAAAGAGTCCCGTCAAATCCGCCTTCGTCAAAATATGCATGTTCCAAGTAATTTTAAGCCTACGCTTACAAACTATGTTGAAATGAGGCCTCCAAGCGATGGTTCAGTTGAACAATGGACTGCGGAGAACCAGCGTCTAATGCTAACTGGTATTTAGGCCTAATTATTTCAATGAGTTCAATGATAACTGCCATAAATCCAAGTTACAAAGAATTATTTGTCATCAGTCCAACTTCCATTTTAACGCTAAACATTCTTTCATTATCCAAATTCTATTTAAAGCAAAAATTTATTTTAATCAATCCAGTTTCTAATGACGCAAAAGAAAAGAATTCTTTTCATCAAATCAACTCCTCTTAAAGCAAATAGGCCTAATGCTTTTCATCAATCCAACTTAACAGTACTTGGAACATCGGATATTTTGTGATGGGCCGATACGATTGGGGCCGAAATGACTGGAGCCGAATTGCGGGGGTCGATATGATGGGGGCCGTTTGTCGGGGCTGATTTGTCCTGGGCCGTTCTGACGGTGACAGATGAAGCTTCTTAGGGTCTACTGGAAGGCATTCGTCCGCGTCCTTCCTACTGCTGGAAAGGGTGAACGGGGGTGAGCTTATGGCAGCTGACTCTTAACCCTATGAATTCCATCCTGCGAACTGATTGCGTCTTCTCTTACCTTTGACCTACGCTGTAATACTGTCGTTGATGATGTCGTTGTTCGAGATGTTGTTGCTCTTGATGATGATAATAATAATAATAACCATTGTTATTATTGTTATTATCAGCGTCATCATCATCACTGCCGTTGTTATTATTATTGTTATTGTTAATTATTATTATTATTATTATTATTATTATTATTATTATTATTATTATTATTATTATTATTATTATTATTATTATTATTATTATTATTATTATTATTGCTGTTATTGCTGTTACTAATGCTACTGTTATTATTATTATTATTATTATTAGTGCCAATATCACTCATATTAAGCTTATTGCTGATGAAAATTAAGTTATTGTTTATTGTGCATTTGCGAGTATAAAATGATAAATGGTTAAGACGGCATTGCCGACAACGGCGATGATGATGGTAATGGCTGAGGTGGTGATAATGCTGACGAGGATGATGATTTTTATGATGACAATGATGCTGAACATAGTTTTGTAATTGCTGAACATATTTTTGTTATTGTTATTGTTATCGAACATTTATAGAACGAAACTTCAAAAACTACAATTAATCAGAGGAGCCCAGTGTGTTAGCCTATAGGATGCAAGATGTCGTGCCTTTGATAATGATAATGATGCTAATCATGATGATGATGATGATGACGACGACGACGACCACGATGATGATGATGATGAAGATGATTAGGACTATCGTCTTCCTTCTTGGTTGTTGATTTATTTGACTGTTACATTATTATGATGATTTGGATGATAATGAAGATGATGATAATGGTGATGATGATCATCATTGGTCACAGTGATGATACATTACGTAATCAATATAATTACTATTACCATCATCGTTGTCATCATTATCTTCGTCGTTAAAGCTACTGTCATCATTCAACTAAAGCACTCTCAGTCACTGTAGTTATGAATGGCGCACTCATGATGCAATGCTGTGCGAATGTTGTCGGATTTTACCTAAAACTTGTCTTAAGTTGGCCATCTTAATCTGTAACCAATTCGGACTTAGTACATTTATAGTAAAATGCCCAGCCTGCGTTAGGGCCTATAGAAGCCGTCTGCATGCGATCGGAATTGGGAGCGGTAAAACGGTGAGAGGGGGACACTATACAACAACTACATACAGCTGTAGTTTGATATTGCCCTCCTTCCAGAGTTCAAAAGCGAACACGACCATACGACAGAACATCGATTTCGTTTATTGTGAGTGAAGGTCTTACTCAAGGTCCCTACACAGTAACTGCCTCGTGCGAGGTTTGAACCCATACTCTCAACGGTACAAGCCAAACGATCTAACCAAGCGGAAACCGTGCCACACGGAGTGCGACCGTACGTTGAGTCCCATAATAGCCTAAAATACGCGTATCATACGTATTTTTATTAGAGGTCTGCGGGTAGAGCATTTTTGCTACCCGACCCGTACCCGTAACACATGACTGATACCCGCACCCGTACCCGACCCGTACTCAAAATTACTACCCGACCCTACCCGTACCCGCGGGTATACCCGTACCCGTACTGCACCCGCCAAGTCATTAGCAAGTCTTCCCACATTCCCAGTCCCTACCAGAGTAATTTTCATCTACTGGGCTTACAACTCAGTATGTACTAATAATAATAACTAAGCTGATGATAATGATAGTAGTAGTGGTGGTGGTGGTGGTGGTGGTGGTGGTGGTGGTGGTGGTGGTGGTGGTGGTGGTGGTGGTGGTGGTGGTGGTGGTGGTGGTGGTGGTGGTGGTGGTGGTGGTGGTGGTGGTAGGTAGTAGTAGTAGTAGTAGTAGTAGTAGTAGTAGCAACAGCAGTAGCAGGACAATGGAGAACATTAATTTATACCCATCATCATCATCATCATCATCATCGTTACATCCCCAAACACCTCAAGTCGTCTCTGCTGGTCTCCGGATTAACCTCCCTCTGTTCTCATCATCATCATCATCATCATCATCATCATCATCATCATCATCATCATCATCATCATCATCATCATCATCATCATCATCATCATCATCAATCAACAACAACAACAACAACAACGAGATTTCGTCATCATCACCATCAATTCCTGACGCTAGTCATTTGTCGGCGATGGGTACAATTAATGTTCTCCATTGTCCTGCTGCGGGTACGGGAAGGGTCGGATAGTAATTTTTAGTATGGGTCTTGTACGGGTAACGGTCCTGGTAGCAAAAAGGCTCTACCCGCAGACCTCTAGTGTGCAGACATATGGTACTTAGATTTTGGACATGCCAGTTAGCCTATAATAGTAAGCAGGTCTTTAACGCTGCAAGATTCACTATTGTATGTAACGGTGACATTGTAACCCCAAAACTCCAAGTCGGCACGGGTAAAACCGGGTATACCCATACCCGTGACGACCCCACCCGTACCCGACCCGACCCGTGAAATGCGTACCCGACCCGTACCCGACCCGCGGGTACGGGTCGGGTACGGGTAAACCCGCGGGTACGGGTATACCCGCAGACCCCTAATTTCTATCCCCGAATATAAAATACGCGTATTATACGTAAAAATACGTTGACTTAGAAACAATTTAATGTTCAATGGTGTGCCATACGAGCACTTCATAAGTTTACGTTGTTGACTGGGAGCATCTAGAGTCAGCTAGTGACTCCGAGTCGTCAGAGTCGGACGCAAACTGAATTTGTTGATGTTTCAGAAGAATACGCGCAGTAGATACCTTACAGTAAACTTTGTTAAGTTTGTTTTTGGCAGCTATGCCTTTTAGTAACTTAGTTAACTATGTTGCAACGTTTCGTGTTCAATTTTACAATTATAGGGTACAACGTATTGTAACGTACGGCACGCAAAGTTTTACCGTACGCGTATTATACGTATTTTATCGTCCAAAATAAAATACGTATAATACGTACGGTCGCATCCTGGTGCCACATGTACAATGCCTTAAAAAATGAAAGGAAATAAATTAAATAAATAAATAGGCCTAAAATAGAATGGCTAGATGAGATGATTAAACGCCATCAAAAACGCAGAACTATATTGATATTACCCTCGATTAGTCGGTTGAATCGTCTTTTCAACCTGGCTTCTCTTGTGAATTATGATTTTTGTTTTGCAATCTTACTCGAAGCGACCCTTGACTGAGGTCTTGTACATATATTATGTTATTATGATAACGGAGCTATTATGGGGTCGTTGGATTAGATTAGTATAACATTATTAGTGCTTACTCGATGTCTTGAAACCTAAACGGAATACAAATAGCTTAGGGAATCCAAAATAAGAATGTTTCACAGAATACTGTAATCAGAGTCGAGAGCCGTAGCCTTGATGGGTTTAATAGATGGATCTCTGCGTCTAAGAGCGGAGTAGGCTACATGTATCATCGGTTTGACCTTGCTGAACGTTCTGCGATATTGTATCATTTTTTCGTGTATACGGAGATGTTGTTGTAACATACACTGATCTCTGTGCGTGGAATATTTACGTGCAGTTCGTTCATCTGACCCCTGGGAATAAGTGCGCAGACGAGGCAACCAATGAATTACTACATTGCACTATAATAAGATGTAGCCTATTCGCATCTAAACATCGCTCGTGTTATGTCTGTAAGCTGTGCCCCGCACTTAGCTTTCGAGGGTAGCTTTAGAAATTGGGAGTTAGCGATAACGATTACGAGTTATATAAGTGAATTGCGGAAGACTAGTCACCATCGCAGTGTATTGTATAATTGTATTTAACTACCGTATTATATAAAATTTCCACTTGATCTAATCGAGTCTATTGACTTCTATTGCGTCGTTTTCAAAATGTCCAAGACATAAGTAACTGTTGATGGTGGCTTCGCGTGAAATGGCGATGAAAAATGATGATTCTTGGAGACTCCAGGTTCGAAACCGACGGATGTGAGAAACCAGAAGCAGTCTTGGAGTGGGTCTGCAGGTAGAAAAACACAAGTCTTACATTTAGATGATTAGTCTTAAGTTTCATGTGAAGTGATATCTTAGGCTGCCATGCAGGGTCGCTGGCATCCTCTGTACTATCTCATTCTGCCTTGTATTGTTTTCTGTACAAACGGACAGTTGGATTCCAACAATTTAACGTCTTTTGGCAGCAAAGGTCGTTGACATTGACAGGAAACAATAATTCTGCACAGATTCTGCCGTAGCATCCCCGCTCATATATGCCAAGGCTAAGAAAATGAATTCGCTATAGCACTGGCATAGCCTACCCATGGCTGCCATTCAGGCTGTAATATGAGTGCACTGACCCTACTTTGTTGACGACCTCTGACCTCATAAAAAGGAAGTAATATATGGAAGAAGTAATCGGGAAATGAGAAGCAATGAACTCACGGTTTTAATTGTTTCTCTTTATGTTATGATTTTCGTGTCAAAATTAGAACGTGTAATACAGACTACATCTACGTTGGCCTACAATTTATAGTATTTTTCCAGACTTAAGAGTGCATTAAGATAAGTGTGTGCGTGTACATATATACTATGGTGCCTACTAAGTACCTCATAAAAGCGCTGCCTGTGCTTTCTGAAATGTTGCTGAAGTCATTAAGGACAAAAAGCTAAACAATAAGCACAAAAGTAGGCTATTCAGATTATAAATGAAGAGTCACCACTGGCAAGCTCCCAATCCGATCATTGTTGATAGAGCTCAAAACCCCAACTTCTTTTTGGATCCAATGCAAATGAAAGGCGTACAAATGTAATTGTTTTTGCCGCTGAGAACTCTGTGGTGCGGTGTCCAACCTGTGTGAAGACAATTCAGAATCGAAAGAAAAACAGATCCGAGGTATGGTTGTGATTTGTTGTTATGCTCGATGACGTCAGACAGCCGCTTCGTTTACACAGATCAGATTTTGTCCGAACTACGACTGTGCGAGTACAGACTGCTTATACAGGCAGATGGTTGGGCTTCACCTGAAAATATTATTCGTATCAAATATTGCTAAAAGGACAAAAGGACATATTTGATTTTAAATTTGACATAGTCTAGCCTTGTCAACAAAGGTACCCAGAGTAAGAAATGTCATTGCCCTGGAAGCGATCTTACACGACACTGGCTGGTGGGCCGATAGCGCATTGGATAACATCTGGCGTAGAGAGCGAGAGGTACCGAGTTCGAGTCCCGTA
>JACEVL010000124.1:3889649-3899649 GCA_020284085.1 Aporrectodea caliginosa | reverse complement strand
CCTACATTTACCCCGTCATGCAACGGTCACACCCACGTATCCTCATTCTCTACGCAATTACCCCCCCTATTGCTACCCATTCATCCCCCCCCTAAGGCTTGAGTCTGGCGAGGACATGTTGATGAATGCTGACCAGCTAGTCCCCTCATAAAGTGCCTAACGATGTGATTATGGCTCTACCTAAATCAGACGTATAGCGGGGTGCACTTGCACCGACGGAGGCGTACAACGCATGCGTAAACGAACGATAGGGTTTATGTACGTTTTACAATGCACAGACAAACGCTAAATAGAAGCCCAAGACAAGCATCGGCTCTGCTCAACACTTGCTGCTGCAGTGGGTGCAACGAAGACAGACAGAGACACCCAGGCAGGCAGACAGACAGACGGAGGGACGGACAGAACACTACATCTCAGTGTAGACCGTTAATAATAATGTCTACATAGAGCAGCAACCAATGTGGTTCGGATGGCCGTGGATATTACTCGTCGGGTAATAAAGTGTGGCCAGCGAGAGGACATCCGCTGGTACTTGCTGTTTAAGATAGGCGGGCAAACACGTCCGACTGTTTGACAAATTCAGAGCTTTATTCCTGGATGCATTGTTTTCACTCGGGGGAAGCATGCACAACATGTCTAAGAGCTGTCAAGTCTTTTAGTGTCGGCCATCATCTGGGGCGACGACTTTTTGGACTGTGAGTGGCTCTGAGCGGAGCCCGGGTTTGCCCCCTCGTGTCTACTTTACGCTCAGCTGTCATGTTTCTGTCAAACTGTTATTACTAACGAACGATTGCTTTGTTTAGCTGTGGCATTTGGGGTGATTTACTCACTCTCCGTTGTACGAGTGTTTTTTAAACGGTTTGGGAGGCGTGTGGTTTCCACTGAAAGATGTTTCTCATGGAGCAAATAGCTCCAAATCGTAATCGTAACTCCGACTTTTAGCTCCTCTGCTTCCTGTATTTGAAACCCGCTTATTCACGAGCGCTGCGCCAAGTCAGAGGGGTTGTTCCGAGATACAAGAACAGAGAGAGAGAAGGAGCCAGAGGAAATAGTCTCTTGTGTTGCAGAGGTATGATGATGATGCGATCTGTAGCTAGAATCATTGGACAAGATCAACTCCAAATGTAAGTACCTATCTGTACATCTCTCTTCAAGGTACTTCATCACAGGTGCTCCCGAATTGATTACACAGAACCACGATGGTCTTCAAACGCTTTCGAAATAGGCGCATGGAAAGGAATCTCATGTCGCAGATTGCATGAAAACCGGTTCCAGAATGAGGAAAGGATATAGTTACGGGAAGGAATACATTCTACCGGTGGATGATCTGAGCCAGTGATTCTGTATGCTGTTTCTTCTTTCCACACAAAAGCTGCACCTTGCTTGCTAGCAATCCGTGCGCGGAGTTCGCGTAGTTTCGACCGGATGTCATTGATACTGTTTTTCTTCACTGACCTACATGTGCAGAACTGGTTCTTGTTTACAGATCTAAATATATTCGATTTGTATCCAATAAGTCGGTCTATTGGTAACCCGAGTTCCCCACGAAACACGCAAGGAACAGATATTTACTGAAGATAGTTGTATATACATACATAGGGACCTGGCCTAGGTCTATTTTCGGATGAACAGGTTCTCGCGGAATATTGACTTCACCTCGACGAAGATTCTGAGCTGCTTATTGCTGAGGTTGAGTGACAAGCGAGAGACTGAAAAGGTTTCAGAGACAGAGGCACCGCACCACACACGATGAAACAGGGCCAATGTACTACGCCCTGTTCAACATTTCGCCAACATATTGCTTACTGCCAAATGGACTCGAGTTAACTAATCAAGTACCAAGCAGAAATCCAGCAGAATAGCTGCATCTTGCAGTTGGACCGAAGTTAAAACGAATAAAATATCCAACAAAATTATACCTAGCCTAAGCTTTATAGGAGGCAGACATTCAAGCTATAGACTACCGGAGTTAGCCAATCAACTTTCTATCATTTGTACCCGAATGTTAGCCAATCATGCAGCTTGCAAGCTAAATAGTCACATTTTTCAAGTGGCAATGGATTTAGTAAATCAAATTCCTCCACCACCACCACCACCACCACCACCACCACCACCACCACCACCACCACCACCACCACCACCACCACCACCACCACCACCACCACCACCACCTAATCGTTAATTTTTTAAATGCGACGTCTTTATGCAATGTTGATATTTTAATATGACGTCTGTGTGTGAACTTACTGTAATTTGACAATGCCCTACTTATTGCATTGAATTTCTTGTTTTTCCGTATAATGCGGTTCAAACTTCTACCTCGTTTATCTCGGAATTTTGGAAAATGGAGATACGCGAAGATAATTCTCAGGCGACGAAAGATCATTAACGTCGCCCTTCTCCCAGGCTTGGGACTGGCACTGTCAGAGTGCGAACAGTGGCGAAGTTGATGTATAACCTTAATGCATGTGTCTCCTGATCCTGATCCATTTATGTCCATCGATAGACCCAGGACCTCCAGCATTTCGGAAAAAAACCCACATCATCAGCAATGCAGATCAACGAACCATTCCGACCCAATAACATATGCACATTGGTTCTCCACTCAGCTGTCTACTAGGCCCTACATGATATCATCCATGGGACGTAAGAACAGATCTCGAGCCACTCTGCTTCCCTGTCGGCACTCCTCTATACTCCTCTCTGAACCATTTTGATGCCATGCCATCGATGTGAATCGCAATCACCACATACACCCCTTCGTCTCAGACCTGTTGTCTTCTCCGTTATAAGATGGGCGATAGTGGTTAGCGTGTTGGACTGTAAACCGAAAGGTTGGGGTTCAAATCCCCGCCAGGACAGAAATATTATTTGTTTCGAGGTTCCTGCTCCACCAGCGCCCCTTAGCCAACTCAGCTATACCGAAACACTGATCGCACACTGTCGGTGGGAAGATGAGACGGCGGGGCAGAGCGCTGGTAACCTGCCCCCACGTGCTAGGGCTAAGAAAATGAAGTTGTCTAATAATTCATGACCATGTCTTCATCTTTTCTTCTTCTTCGCCTCCTCTTCTTCTTCTTCTTCGCTTTATTCTTCTTCGCATTGTTCGTCTTCTTCGTAGACTTCAGGCGGCAACACGATCGGCGGAATCAAAGGCTGCTCTCAAATAGAAACAGGCATTTGAATAGGCAAATCTGAAACATCATATTTCACATCTGCTACCTGGTGCTATCCAATTACGCTACAGATGAGGAACTCTAATCACAACTGAAACAAAATACCAGAATCTTTCAGTTTCGAGATTAAGTTATCCATCGGCTGAGCTTTCAGCTGCTTCTCTGCGTGTTAAAGAAAAGAAGACGATTTGGCGTTCAATTGCTGTTTTATTCACACCAAAGATTGCTAATTATTCAGTTGATTGCATAAGATTCAACCACCACCTATAAAGCAAGCCAAACGTCAGTCTAATGAGCTTAACTCAGTGCTTTGCAGTCTTTCTCTTTTTTTCTCTCATTCTTTCCCTATATATCTGTCATGTTCTCCCATTTAGTCCCTCTCTTTATATCATTCCTGCACTCATACGCAAACTTAGCTAAACGATTCAGTTACGAAACTAACTTAATATTGAAACCGACGATCATATAACGATGCGTTGAGTTTCTGGGCGGAGCAACTATAATAGACGGACGTATTAACCTTTGACCCTCCAATACATTATTCCCATCCTCTCCAGCTCAGACAAAACGAACATCGACTGTGGCTTCAAGCCAGACAACTGTGCTGCCTTCTGTTCCGATCAGCTGAGATCTTTCCATTCTAATCCAAAGAAAATCTATTTTAATATAATCCAAATCTAAATCCAAATCTTATCTAAATCCAAATCTTATCTAAATCCAAATCTTATCTAAATCCAAATCTTATCTAAAAAATCCAAATCTTATCTAAATCCAAATCTTATCTAAATCCAAATCTTATCTAAATCCAAATCTTATCTAAATCCAAATCTTATCTAAATCCAAATCTTATCTAAATCCAAATCTTATCTAAATCCAAATCTTATCTAAAAAATCCAAATCTTATCTAAATCCAAATCTTATCTAAATCCAAATCTTATCTAAATCCAAATCTTATCTAAATCCAAATCTTATCTAAATCCAAATCTTATCTAAATCCAAATCTTATCTAAATCCAAATCTTATCTAAATCCAAATCTTATCTAAATCCAAATCCAAATCTTATCTAAATCTAAATCTTATCTAAATCTAAATCTTATCTAAATCCAAATCTTATCTAAATCCAAATCTTATCTAAATCCAAATCTTATCTAAATCCAAATCTTATCTAAATCCAAATCTTATCAAATCTTAATCTTATCTAAAAAATCCAAATCTTATCTAAATCCAAATCTTATCTAAATCCAAATCTTATCTAAATAATACAAATCTTATCGAAATCCAAATCTGATCTAAATCCAAATCTGATCTAAATCCAAATCTTATCTAAATCCAAATCTTATCTAAATCCAAATCTGATCTAAATCCAAATCTGATCTAAATCCAAACCTTATCGTATCTAAATCCCTTCTAAGTCCAATCTAAATTTAGTGTAAATCTAAACCAATCTAATCTATGTAGGTTTGTATGTTTGTAGGCCTATGCAATATGCATGTGTGTGTGTTAGAACATATTTATATATCATCTATGCGGAACCTATGTATATTCCGTGTTCTTCCTACTCCGCTAATGACATCCTTTCCCGTCGTAGGTCTATGGAGACAACCCCCTCTGCTTCAACGTCGTCCTGGCTTCATTACAGTCCGTCCCTCAGCGGCCAGTCGGCCACTCCCCGATCCAGGTTGCTGTGGCAGGTCTTTATGATCCAGGGCACGTAGTCCGTGCGATTTCCACCGCTCTAGAAGGACGCTGCTTCTCCTGGTTCTACCATTTGTCTGTCACTCAGTCACCGCTCTTGAAAGCTTTCTTGGGGTGCTCCACAAATGACGACCTAAGCACTACTTCTTTTACGCAGTCACAAACAGAATATACGTACATACATACAAGCATGCATACATACATGCATATATACATATGCACACACATACATATGCATGCAAACATATACAAATATACAAACAGACATCATCATGGACAGACACACTCACATCTACAAGCTTACATACATATATACATGAATAAATACATACATATATGCATACATCTATAATTACATACATACATGTGCATATATACATACATAAACATATACATACTACATACATACATATATATACATGCATACAAGCAAACAGACATACATGCATACATGTAGGCCCTATACAGTATTATAAGGAGACAAATTCACAAATAGAGACAAATTCAGAAATAAATATATATATATATATTTAGATGTCATGTCATATATATGCATATATATATATATATATATATATATATATATATATATATATATTTATATATATATATATATATATATATATATGTTCCGTTCCATACACAAGCATCATACCCTCACACACGCACACGTACATTTCCATACGCAGTACACATGCATACCACCAAGGCCAACGACGACGACCGGTGTTCAGCATCAGAGATAGCATTCCAAAGCGATCAGAGTTTTTGTTTAACTAACGGTTCGTTAGTGAATTTCACGGGGGCAGAGGTCAGATGCCAACGGGTAAGTGAAGCAATTCTAAGGTCAGGGATCATTTCCGTGGTTAGGCCCTGACGGAACTGGGTCAAGAGGGAGGGAAACTGGAGAGGAAGAAGAGCAGCGAAAACAAAAACTGAGTGGAAGAAGAAGAAGTGCGATGACGAAGAAGAGGAACGTCGAAGCGATAACCCTTTCCGTCACACTCCTCCGCCACCGCAACCGCCAGAAGTCCCCCGGCGGCGTTCCTCATCGCTTCTTCCCTCTTCCTCTTCCTCTTCTTCTTCTTCCCGACCGATGATCATCCCAGGCATCGCATTCATCATTTTTATTAGCCTTTCGACCTCTCCAGCAGCAGCAACTGACACGCCTCATCTGCTCCACTCTTATCCAAACAAAGAAAACTCTCTTCCAGACACGCTTCCCCGCCGAAGATAGAGCATCTCATGCACTGCGCCTCGCTACATACAACACTGCACGTCTAGTGGCACACTACATTTTACAAAACTATGTTATACTATATTAAACTATACTATACTATACTAAACTATGCTATACTATAGTCGTATTGCAGGCTGTCTGTTCTGTTAGTAGTAGTTAAGATTTATGTCTTCTGTCATTTGTGTTCTCGTGAATTGTTTCAATTGCATAACTGTACACTGTAACCGGTTGCGGTTTGTCAACCAGATTGGTTCAATAAAGAATATCAAAATGCTATACTATAATTCTATACTATACTATACTATACTATACTATGCCATGCCATATACTATACTTTACTATACTATACTATGCTATGCTATACTATGCTACTATATACTATACTATACTATACTATGCTTCTATGATGTGCTATGCTGTGCATGTGTTATGCAATGTTAATCTATACTATAATATGCTACACTATACTTTACTATACTTTAATACTTCACTATGCAAGGTACGCAGATGATGATAATAATAATAATGAAAATTGTAC
This sequence comes from Aporrectodea caliginosa, assembly GCA_020284085.1. Taxonomy (NCBI): domain Eukaryota; kingdom Metazoa; phylum Annelida; class Clitellata; order Crassiclitellata; family Lumbricidae; genus Aporrectodea; species Aporrectodea caliginosa. The sequence continues at coordinate 3,893,000 of JACEVL010000124.1, read as the reverse complement.
GAAAGTAATGGATATTTTGTATTGTTTGGAAAACTCTAATTAACAGTGCAACGTCACACCAACCTATATAAAGAAACAAAGCTTAAAGAAAAAGATAGAGAGGTATGATTAAGAAAGGAAACTAGTAGGAAAGCTATACAATTCGAAAGCTGAAGTTGAATTACCACAGAAGGACAAGTGAAAGCAATTGAGCAATGTAATGTAGGCCTAAATGAAAACTAGATGTAAGCAAAACTAAATTAATCAAACATTTTAATAATAAGCAAGTTGCGGAAATTCACATTACAAATAAATTAGGAGATAACCTTGGAGGTACAGATAAGAAAATAAGAATATTATTAGGCCTACTATTATGCATTTATTAAGCGCCATTATCTAGTGAACAAGCATCAATCGATGGCTCTGAGCAAATACTCTCTGAGTTACAAGGCCAGTGCTCTAATCAATCAGCCACCGTCTCCAAGAATAAATTAAATAGAGATTAATACCTAATTAGATATACCACGCATTGATTAAATAACGTAAGCTCATAATGCAATTAGATGAAAATAAGTAAGTATATCATGACCTGAAGGCCTTTCGTTCGATAGCATATAATGCCATCTGGTCTGATGATGGCAAGTATAGGAGCAGTCGGTGGCTTTATATACTGATGCTTCGGGCATCTTTGTAGAGAATGCAGATGAAAGTTTGTTGGGTTCGTGGGTGGCGGACCACCCCATCACCAGACGTCGTGTGAGGTCTGGCAGCTGACGCAACGACATCCAGAGTATCGTATTTGCCAGCTATTCATTCCTAAGCACACGCCGCCGCAAGAACTTTCGATTCCTCCAAACGAAACTATTAGCATAGGACGTGTGATCGTAATTATTCAATCAAAAGCATTAAAAGATACAGTAACAGTATACCTCTAAGAGCAAGCTTAATAATAGAATCAGTAATAGCAATAGTAATGGTATTATCTAATCTTAATAACAACGGTAAAGTAATAGCAACACTTCTAGTAATAGAAACAGTAACCGCAATAACAATAGTAGTCTAATAGCAATAGTATTAGTAATAGCAATAATTATACTGGTAACACAGCAAACTAAATAATTTTAGTAATAGTAAGTGCAAGATTTTTAGTATGTTAGTACTAACAATAATTATTGTAGCAGATAAGCGAAGCCCTGTAATTCGAGGCAGAATTCCTTCTCTGGTATTAATGGCGTAGGCGAATGTTCCTTCGATTGATCTGGGGGTTAGATGTCCTTGCCTTCATCGGTGTTAGACCTTTGGTAGATGGATTCATCCTTTCATCCATTCATAATTACCTCCTTTCCGTCATTAATCCATCCATCCATCCATTTTTCAACTATCTATCCATACATGCAACCATGCATGACACCATTCATTCTTTTACCCAAAACTCTTCCACCAATCTGTTCATCCACCCACCCACCCATCCATCCATACATACATACATACATCCATCTATCCATCCATCCTTTCACCCAAACGCTTCCATCCACCCATCCACCCGTATGGTGGGGTTACCAGAAGTCTGTCTCCACTTCGAATTCACATTCGTCAGCTCTTTTCATGAGTAACTTTCTGACTAACTGCGCATAATCTCGTCGGAATCAGACTGGGAGAGACCAGGGTACCAGTTTATTCAGAAGCTTTATGTCAAGTCAGATGAATAGTCCCGAAATAGATTGAAGGGAAAACCAGGACCTGGCCGGCGTTGGAGGAACGCAGAGGCGCTGTCACGGCAGAGCGTTGTGTTTATATGTTGAAGGTAGACCCGAAGTGGCACGGTGGATGAATCAGGGAAAGACTTCTCTAAGAGTCTGAACTTCAGTCTTGAATACAAAGCCCGAAGAGCGATAAATAGAGGCACCCGAGGTGACTGATACAAGGTGGGGTGGTGCTTGGGAGAGTTTGTGCCATTCGTCTGGGTAGGCTATACCTTCACAGGGTCGGCATGGATTGGATAGAGAACATTGAATAATGGCTGGACGCGGGCAAGAGTGAGTCAGAAGCGTCGGGATTGGAGAACAGTGGAGAGATCCGTACAAGGTTCCGCGATGCAGTCAGTCTGGATCCTTAACTGATATTAAATTGACATAAAAACTCTGTTTGTCTGGGTTCGATTTGACTAAGGGCTGATGAATAAACGAGTATATGTCGGTGGATTGATTCTTTGCATTCTGGACCTCCATTGTGGTAGCAAAAGCAGCAATCGAAATGCTTAGATACACACTTGCATACGTACATAAACACAGAAACATACCACTTACATACATATGTACGTATTACGTAAGTATATATAGGTTACCTACATGTAGATACTGATACGTACACATACATACACACATGCATACATACATGCATACATACACACATACATGCATACATACATACATACATACATACATACATACATACATACATACATACATACATACATACATACATACATACACACATACTGATTGGTGTGCACTGTGAGAGGCGCTATATAAATTGATAGACGCAATGCAATGCAATACAATACATACATACATACATACATACATACATACATTCATACATACATTATTATTTTCTGACACCAGCCATTAGGCAGCGACGGGTGCGAATAAACGCTCTCCGTTGTCCTCGGTCATTTGTCAAGCTCAGTGTTAGTCGAAGTTTTGTTATGGCCTCCATTTGTATTGTCTATTCAGCGCAGGTCTTCCATTGTTTCCCTTTCCTTTGAATCTTACTTGTAGTACATTGCGTGGATTTCGATCAATTCACATTCTTTATAGATGTCCAAAACCAAAACGGAACAGTCGCTGAACGACATTGTCTGGCGGAGTCTTTTCGACACCTAATAATAATATTGTCTTAGGTCATCATTTCTAATTTTCTGCAGTCTTTAAATTCCTTGAGTTTCACAGAGAATATTAGTTTCGCAGTGAGGAATCATCTCTCGTACACTGTCGCATTGTTCAGCATTCTGACCCGTATACAGGGAAATGTCATTGTCTCACTTCAACATGACCAAGCCTGTCCTGATTCCTTTGTTATTTCTCCGCTCCTCATATCCTGATCACATCACGAAATGCTTAAATACATACGTACATACATACAAAGTCACGGTGCGTCCAATTCTCCTTTGCATGTCTTTTCGCTGCTACCATGCACATACCATGCTTAGTTAGCTCTTCAAGATAGACAACTTCTTATACTTGTTCAGTAGCTTTTTGCTGTGATCCGGAGAGTTATTGGTGTCTGGAGTTTACAATAACCAGCTGTATAGTTTACTCTGCGCTAATCAGTCGGTCCAATATAATTCTTCTCTAGTTCTGTTCTAGTTAG
>JACEVL010000124.1:3869649-3884649 GCA_020284085.1 Aporrectodea caliginosa | reverse complement strand
GCTATGCGGACGATACACAGCCTTACTTCTTCTGTGAACCATCGCAAACAGCTGACCTGAAACAGAGAGGGCTGCTGTGTATCGAACGCATTTAGGAGTGGATGGCGTCTAACCGTCTCCAGCTCAATCCAACGAAGTCTGAGTTCCTATGGTGCACCACTCTCCGGCGTCGCCATCTACTTGACGGAAGTGCATTCACTCTTAGTGATGCGGAAGTTCTACCAGCTGACACCATCCTCCGCAACCTTTGGAGTCCACTTTCAATTGATCATAATAGACCATGTGAGACAATTCGCTCGAGGCTGTTTCTGCCAACTGCGTAGTATTAAAACCATCCGCAGATTCATTCCAGCCTCAGTCGCCATTATTTTCTTGGTCAACAGCTTCATTTGTCTCAAGAGTTGAATACTGCAACAGCCTACTGGCGGGTCTGCCGACTCTTCAACTAGAGCGCATACTGTAAGTCGGTGCTCAACTCTGCTGCACGTCTTATGCATGGCCGGACACCATCCGATCTTGTCACCACAGTCACCTCGATCTGCTGCGAGACAGCCTACACTGGCTGCCTATTGCTCAGCGTATTACCTACAAGCTGTGCTTGATAGCCTACAAAGAACTGAATGATTTATTTATTTATTGGTTCATTAAGGATATTGTCACTAACTTACTTGATGCGAGAAACTTTATTGTCAGGATACTTTTGCATTAAGTGTTTATGAGATGTCTGTACACCAAGTGCGACTAGCAATTGGTTAATAAAGAATATACTTACTTACTACTTACTTACTTGATTTATGCCGGACTACATCTCAGACTTCTGCATTCGGGTAGTAGACAACCGGAACAGATGTCGGGTGCGATCCTCATAAAAAAAATCAACTACAAGTTCCGCTGTCTTTCTACGAGGTTTGGCGATCATGTGAAGACTGCGCCATCTCTGGAGTCATTTAAATCCCAACTCAAGACCGATCTTTTTAAACAATCACACGATTGCCATTGACTTTTGGACTCGTGTTCAGCGCCCTTTCCTTCGGCCTCGGCTGAGCTACGGCGCTATACAACTCGTCTTCCAAGCTTTCTTGTCCTTAACGAAATTCGCCTCAGCAACTCTTTTTCCTCCTCTGGTTGGTCTCTCTTGTAACCGGACCCGGATTTTCCCTTGACATCTCTGACACATCGCAGCGCTCGTGAATAAGCTGGTGCCCTTGCTAAGCTTTCGTGTAGCGCTCTAAAAATTTAGAGCTTACGATTGCTGAGGAGTTTCCTGTGAAGAAGCGCTATACAGGGATTCGAGATTATAATTGCAATTATGAATGCGAATGAACCTAGCTTCAGCTTATCCCTTAAAGACAAAAAGCCTAAGCCGGTTGTTAGAAGCGATACAATCGAAGATGTCAGCGATGACTATATGACCATTGCTAGACTAAGGATTCTGACCTTCAACAGCTGATCAGAAAAAGCTTTCATATTTCGGACATTTGCTGAGGAAGAATGGAGATTGTCTGGAGAAGGAGATTATCCCTGGATCAAGAGCTCAAGGAAGACCTAGAATGACAAGTCTTGGACTGATAAGAATAATATTATTATAAAGTCGTGGACTGAATCATTCGCCCAGTAATAGAGGAAGATAAGAGACAGAGCAAGGCTGTCCATGGTAATGGTTATGATAATGATAATTGCAAATTTATATAGCGCCACTTCAGGAGAAGCTAAGAAGCTAACTGAGGAGCCAGTCTTTGGTCGGAGGACGGTCGAAGAAGACAACACAAGACAATAGTTCCCTGACCTTATCAGACCCGACCTTGCCCAACCTTTAACCTTTAGCCTTACCTTTAACCTTTAACCTTTAGCCTTACCTTTAACCTTTAGCCTTACCTTTAACCTTTAGCTTTACCTTTAACCTTTAGCCTTATCTTTAGTCTTACCTTTAACCAACCTTTAGCCTTACCTTTAGCCTTACCTTTGACCTTTAGCCTTACCTTTGACCTTTGGCCTTACCTTTAGCCTTACCTTTAACCTTTAGCCTTAGCCTTTGACATTTAGCCTTACCTTTAGCCTTACCTTTAGCCTTAAACCTTACCTTTAACCTTACCTTTAACCTTTAACCTTACCTTTAACCTTTAACCTTGCCTTCAACGTTCGTTTACTTATAGGCCTACATTGTTCAAAGGTACACATCACATAGTGTTACATTTGACTCTGCCCAGAACACATCTTATCCTACCTAATTCGCCTCCGTTTGGATCAGCTGGTTAGCCATATGGGCAACGCATTCGATAGGTAATAGAATGCGCTATACTGAGTATCTTCATACATACACAGTGCATGTAGGCAAACTAGCAATACCGCGACAAGAGAACTCTCTGGTAGGAAACATGGAAATAGTAGCAGCCTCTGTGTTTATGGCCACCAGCCACGTTTAGTCGTTTTCTAATCTGTCGTAGTATGATGTAATAGTCTGACACGTGACTGGTTTTAAATCATCAGTCGTATTATTCTTATTGTTACGACCGTCTGGCCTATATCGTAGACCTACTTATGCCCTGAGTGGCCAGCAGACATAGTGCCAGATACAGATTCGTGCAGTAAACAGATAAACAAGCAGACACACAGACAGAGAGACAGAATGACAGACAGATAGATGGACGGACGGACAGACGGACGGAGGAGACACATGCATGGAAGGAGAGAGAGAGAGAGAGAGAGAGAGAGACAGACAGACAGACAGACAGACAGACAGACAGAGAAAGAGAGAGAGAGAGACAAGGAGGAGGAGGGAGAGAGAGTACTTGTACATACAACAGAGAGGGATAAATAGGTAGGTAGGTAGTCGAGCAGAGGCACTCAGGTAGACTGTTAGATGGACCGACATGAGAATAGACAGAATGAAAGACAGACAAACAAAAGGACGGACAGACAGACGGACGGAGGAGGTCCTTGTGTAAGGAGAGAGAGAGAGAGAGAGAGAGAGAGAGAGAGAGAGAGAGGAGGGGGAGATAGACGTACATACAACAGAGAGGGACAAATAGGTAGGCAGTCGAACAGAGGCACTCATGTAGACTGTTAGATGGGCCGACATAAGAATAGAAAGAATGACAGACAGACAGACAGATAGACAGACAGACAGACAGAAACATGGACGAAAGAGATCGGATGACAGCCACAGAGAAAAGACAGAGTCCGACAACAGCGAAAATCCCGATTCAAAGAGTTTGAAAGGCTGAAAGCAGAAGACGAGATTAACACAGGAGACAGACAGACAAACAGACAGACAGACGGATAGATAGGCAGACAAGCGGATCATTGAGAATTGGCGAGCATGGCGTGAGTTATGGGCAAATATTGCGATTGTATATCAACACGGAGAGATTGATGGAAAAGCTGAAATTCTTTCATCAGCCGACTCTGGGAGCAACAAGACTCGACGACAACCGTAGCTGCATTTAGATAAGGCGGCTCTCGTAGACAAGACCAAGTGGTCGGAACTCCCTCGGGCGGACTTTGATTCGTTCAAAAAGACAGACTACCTATGTGTACATATACATGCACAGCCAACTCAACTCCGATATGACTACACGTTACGCTTAACAGTATATGGTTTATGTAATATATAGGCCGACACACAGTCACGCAAATGTAATATATATATATATATAATATATAAATATATATAGATATATATATATTGTGTGTGTCGGCAATATATGTAGATATAATATTGTGTGCATATAAGTAATATATCACACTAAATATAGCAAATGCAGAAGCCAAAGGGTCCTAGCTATTATTGCTATATTGTCACTTCCAGTATTATTTATTACTGTTATTTAGAAATGGATCTAATATATTATCTTAACGATTTCTCTGGGGCTATATACTGCAGGAACAAAGGAACTATTATTATTACTGCCGATATTCATTTATAGAGACTAGCCAGCCATGGACTGCCTACGGCCTATCGAGGCCTAAAGGCTTGCGATAAATGGACCAGTGTGCTAAGGTAAGAGTGGTTCGAAAGTTATGATAGGAACCGGAAAACAGCTTTGTTTAATGCCTCTATCACGACCCCCGCTTCAGAACAAAGGGTTTGTGGTTGTACGTATGTGTGGGTGCTTTTGCGATTGTTTGCACAGAATGCGGACAGGATGTAAAGGTGAATTGGAAAAGCAGATATACCACTTTCAGTACAGACGAATTCGTCCAGGAATTGGTGAAAAATCTCTGCAGCTATCAAGGCGCAACATAATTGAAGTGATTCACGCATAATACATGCATTGCATATACATAATACATGACTAATGCATACATGACTAATGCATGTATATGATGCATGACTAATGCATATACATGATACATGACTAATGCATATATACATGATACATGATTAATGCATATATATATATGATGCGTGACTAATGCATATATATGATGCATGACTAATGCATATACATGATACATGACTAATGCATATATACATGATACATGACTAATGCATATATATAGTATATGACTAATTCATATACATGTTCTGGAGTCTTCGCATATGGTTTTGTTTTTTGGAAGAGGTGCTACAAAAGCGACTGCATTGAAGCGCTGGATTAGCGCTGAAGAGAAAAGTAGTCTCTCTGTTGTCTTCTGGTATAGCCTATGGGCAAAGCGGTAGCCGAGGAGGTTGATCAGTCGAAAGCCATCTTCGTTTCCTGGAACCAGAGTTTCAAGTGATTACATTACTTTGCCGTTACTTGTATCACCAGACATATAGCCTAGTGTCCTAGTTTTTAGTCACAGCATCGTTTAAAATTACAAAAGACGTAATATTTATTGTTTCATAGAATCTTTCTGCAGAAATGTTTCTTTGCTGTCAGTTTCCATATAATTTCTCCTTTTCCATTATGCCGGAGTTGATACGAAGTCTAGTTTTCTTTAAAGAAGCGCTATACAAATGAGCACTTAAACTTACAAAAGACATAATTTATTATTTTATAGACATACTCTGCAGAAATGTTTCTTTGCTGTCAGTTTCCATTTAATTTCTCCTTTTCCACTACTATAAATAGCATAAATATATAATATATAGATTTCAAGAGAAACGTCGTCTAACCGAAGCCAGGTACACCACGATCGCTGTATCTTTTCAGACAAGAAACTTCGGCGGATTTCGCTTTTATGGCGTAAACAAAGTCTGTGCAATGTTTCTGTAGCAACCGGAATCTGTCATACTTACACAATGCATGCTATCGGATCTACTTCGTGATTTATGAAATATCATTTTTACATAATGTATTGTAGTTGAAAACTTGTAAAGCGCCTCTTGCACCATAAGCTATTCAGAGGCGTTCTCAACGTGGGAGCCCGAGGGAATAGGAAAGCCTTTCACGACAGAAATGTAATCTAATAATAGATGACATTATTGGATTTCTTCACATTCAGATATAACAAATTTACATGGAACCACAAAAACAATTGCTCAAGTTCTTAATTCATACAGTGAAATAATTCCACACAGTTGATTCCAACTAACATGGGAGAAGTAGTATCATCAGCAAAACAAAATTAGATTCAGTTTATAATCCCTCAGATGTCAGATATTAATAAGCAATGTTAACTCTGGAGTGGCCATCCTTGTCAAGATCTGGTAGACCAAAGGTACTGGGAAGGCAATTGCGATGAATCGTTGAATCACAACAGACAGGCGTAAATGGACTAATAATTACATTATCATTAGTCTATTTATTATTATCATTGATCGTCTGCTCATGTTCACCGCCGTGGCGGTCGTAGGTTAGTCTTTGTCATTTAGGTGTATTATTTTGTTCTAAATGCGGAATTTGATCATTCATTTATAACATGTAGTTTATTCGTCGTTTCTGCCGTTTATATTACGTTTTGACGTCTTCGCATGTCTTCTTGGCCTACGTGACTGTTTGAGAAGGGATGAGATTCCTGATCATACCTGATGTGCAATCGAGTCTCAGATCTACGAACTGCGTACGCCTTCTCAACGGAGGAGGAGGTAGCGACGTGGGTAGATGTTGGAGTGACATCGACCGCTAGTACCTGGTGGCGCTTCGATCTACCAATCGTCAGGCGAATAAGCCTATAATAAGCCTATCTTTTCCTACGTGTACCCGGCGGCTTTAGAGATAGCCGGGTTTACGTCGTTTTCCGCCAATTAAGGAACGTAACTTGGTTCAGAGTCTTCTAACATAATATCATCTGTCAAATTTGGATTGGAATCAGTTTTTTTGGGTTTATGTGTAGTCTGAGAGAGGCGCTATATAAACCTTTAGATACAATACAATACTGTTGTGCCTTATCCAACGGCTGCAGGGTGACTCTGCTGGTTTTATGTTTCACTCACTGATGAAATTTCTGTTCTACATTACAGTTACACCATTAGATTTAAAGGCTAGCGCAGAGAACGCCTCTGATTACTACTGGAGTGGTGATTTATTAGTTTCCATAATATATAAAGCATATCGACTTTGTCGCATTACTATTGTTTCAGATAGGCCCCTATTTAGGGGTTCCCTTCTGGTGTGTCTATTGTTCCTCTACATTATGATCGAACAATAACAAATGTAATTATGATTGCTACATGTATTCACTGAACTCTCATAACTGTTCAATTTATTTTTCTTGGGAAGAACAAATTCAATTTAAATTTAATAAAAATGAAAATTATTATCATTAATGTTTATCTGAAGTAAACTTAGTCTCTCGGCTGGAGAAAATACGCTTGGAGCTGTTATCGAGGGTCTGGATAATAATTCGGCCTCGTCCTTCACAACAGTGAACGTGCCTCGAAATGTTACGGCATTATAGATCTGGATACAGATGGAAAGGCGCTGGAAGAGTAAATTGACCTCGCATGACCCTCCAGGGATGGTCTAAAGGCGAAGGACAGCATAACGGATGAAATTAACCCCGGCAGAGTTAATGGGGCCAAGCGCTTCGAGGGCGATCGGTAGAAACAGAAGTGCAGATGGTAATCCTGAGGAGATTTTACGGTTTAATGTATGGCAGCCTCGTCTGCATCGTGCCCCCGATGAATCGGATGTGTGGGAATATAGTATGCCGCACACAACGATGTACAACTGTACATGCTCCCAGACCAGACATTAATCTGCCACCCTGAAAACCATCGTAGCCTCGTATTATAGTCTCTTGGCACTTCAGCGAAGCAAACCTGTTGGCTCCTTAGTACTTGGAACATCCACATTCTGTTCGGGACAACTATCAACTCTGTCGCTGATGACATGATCGTAATCGTAATCGTAAAGTCTAAATTTCTAAAGCGCAACTTGAAAGCCAAGCGCAGGGCACCAGCTTATTTACGAGCGGTGATGACGAAATGATCGACCGATAGCCAATTTTCAAACGAGGCCATTAGGGGTGTCCAGTAAAATGACACATCGCAGAAAACACCCATACTCAAGTTTTTCCTCGTTATTCTATTCATCTATTGTCTATAAATATTTTTACAGAATTTTAAATGTTATCCTGAGGTCACTCAAAGCCCCGAACATACCCTACTTAAACTCCCAGGACTGAAGGCGCAGATGCTCGGATCTTGGAACTTGGGTCATTGTCGGTTTACACTTTGTATCACAAAAATTAACAAATAGTCCGATTTGGATGAAATTTTTATTGCTTGTTTCTCTCGATGAGAGCTATATTCTGATAAAATACAGATACTAAATTCATGGTCATTCAAAGGTCATTTCAAGGTTAGAAGAAACGAAATCGAACAAAAATTGAAGAAAAATGATCAGATCTCAGCCAATAATTGTTGAAATTGGTTAATTCTTTCTTGTTTTCTCGTCTGGATAAGAGCTACCAGTGATAAGAAACAAGGGTACCAAATACAAGACGATCAAAAGTTATTTTAATTACAAAAGGTCAATTTTAGAGTAAAAATCATTGTCTGAAATTGACCTTTTGTCCTTTAAATAACTTTTGATCGTCTTACATTTGGTATCCTTGTTTCTTATCACAGGTAGCCCTTATCCAGACGAGAAATACAAGAAAGAACTAACCAAGTTCAACAATTATTGGCTGTGATATGATCATTATTCTTTGATTTTTGCTAGATTTCGGTTATTTTGACCTTGAAATGACCTTGAATGACCTTGAATTTAGTAAGTATATTTTACCTGGATGTAGCTCTCATTGAGATAAACACAACAACTTAAAGTTCTTCGAGATCAGACTCTTCGTTAATTTTTTGTGATACAAAGAGTAAACCGACAATGGACCCAAGTTCCAAGATCCGAGCATCTGCGCCTTCAGTCCTGGGAGTTTAAGTAGGGTATGTTCGGGGGCTTTGAGGGACCTCAGGATAACATTTTAAAATTCTGTAAAAATATTTATAGACAATAGATGAATAGAATAACGGGAAAAACTTGAGTATGGGTGTTTTCTGCGATGTGTCATTTTTCTGGACACCCCTAGAGGCCATGGTAGCCATATGGGCCAAACAACTCCCCGCAGTAACATTGATGAGGGTTGCAAATATTAAGGGGCGCGGTGGTGTAGGGGTATGCTCGGTGCCTTGCAGCCGGAGGGTTGCGGGTTCGAATCCACCTCAAGCCGCCGCGTTGGGATCCTGGCAAGTCCTTCACTGCAATTGCTCATGCGCTTCGGCGTGACACTCCGATTCAGTGTCCGCTCTGTATACGGGAGCGCCTCTGAGTAGAAATCTTGAAGGGGCGCTATAACAATTGCTCATACATACATACATACATACATACACTCAACAGCCAGCTGCCACTCGCACTACCTGTTATTGCTCTAGCACAGACCGCATGATGAAGTGAAAATTTATTAAAATTTATTTTGAATCTGAAATATTCCACTCCGAAACTGTCCCTAAGCTATTGCTTTAGTCTACAATTTCAAAATGATTTGTACTAAGCCAAAAAATTCACGTGTTTCTTATGTATTATATATTCGTGTATGTTTTAAAATACAACTTGGTGAACCGGATCTTCAGTATAATTCAAAGAGTATTTGTTTAAACTTGTCCCGAGGATTCATGTCCATTCCATTATCATGTTAAAATATTCTCTTATTTCGGAACCATTCAACTTTTGGTCACGCAATTTGATTCATCTCTTCTGTGAAGATCTATGCGAGTCATTATTTTTCCACAAATGATTTGAATGGCACGATAAATTTGTTACTAATTTTCATTTATTTCGTACCAGATGTGTTTTTTTCATTATGCATCTACTCCCTTACTGCATTTTTGCAGTGATTATGAATAAATTTAATTCCAGTAATATTTGCAATATACCCGGTAACGCTTAGAGCCTAAGCAGTCTAATGATCGTACCGACGATTGATGTGGACGCTTAGGCGATAAGATGGTATTTACTGTACTGCTACACAATTTGTTAACTCCGTTGCCTTTCCACTCCGTTAACATTTATTTGGTAACGTAGAGGAAAGTTAGGCAACAGAGTGGAAAAATTGTATTCGACACTCGAAAGATAGTAAAACAGTGGACTTATCATAGGCTAAGTCGTGTGGTGTTTTTATATTGTAGGCAGATTTCTAAGACAATACCATAAATATTTTACTTTTTCTGCTTATTCGATCACTGGGAATGATTGGCTCAAGTAATTTCTTTTCACTTATTTGCAGTGGCGGCGACAGCATGGGGCTAGGGTGAGCTGAAGCCCCCCCCTATCGGCGGCTCAGCCCCAAACAAAAGTGGGAAATCACTGCCAATGCCAGAGAGGAGGGGAGAAAGGGAAAGAATTGGGGTTTTAGCCCCCAACCCAAAATCCTGGCGCCGCCACTGCTTATTTGGGCAAAAATATTATTCAACTTAAAGTTGATTACTTCTATTTCCGTAACGGAGTGGACTTTTTTAATTAAATAAAACAGTGATGGAATCAAGTAAATATATGTATTCTAATTGCTTTTATTTCTTTTTATAAATGTTAATCCTAAAAACATATTTGCATGTCAAGTTAGGCAACAGAACAGAAGCTGTACACTATAAAAATTATATCTCATATGTATACAGTACCGTAACAGAGTGGACAAATATTTTAATAAGGCTGATTTTTCTACCGAAAACTTGCTACATTAACATATTAGTGCAAAACCAAATATATTGTGAAATAGAAATATTCAAGATTTGTTCCAAAAAATGTTGAAATAGTGAATTTACCGTGTTACCGGAAAATGATTCAATTATGAGAAATTTTAAAAACGGGTACGATTGCTATCGCTCGAGAAGCTACATTTTATCTTATAACCCCGAATAGTTTGCATGTTATAGATCTTCGCAATTTTGCAATTTTCTAACACAAATACTTTACTTCACCCAAACCAGAACAGTAATTAGGGACATTCATTAAATTGTTAAAAGGTTTCGCACAAAACTTGAATTTCTTTGATTAAACTGTGAATATGTTTATTGTTTAAGCTTTAGCGCTTAAGAAGAAGTGTCTACAGAGAATTATTATAAATGTGTGAAAAAATTAAATTAATTCCTTTGCGGCATGAAAACCTTGGCCTTAATTTCTATTTCTTAACATTAGTAAGTTTTCTCTTACCTCGCTCGATCTTCGTTGTCACCACCGGACGATGAAAAATTCACCGCTACTTAGGCCTAGTTGTTTATTTTTCGCGTATTGCATTACACTGCCTTTAAGAAGAAGAAGAAGAAGAAGAAGATGATGATGATGATGATGATGATGATGATGATGATGATGAAGAAGAAGAAGAAGAAGAAGAGAAAAAAACAGAAGAAAAAGAATAAGAATAAGAAGAGCAGTCCTTTCAGCTAGCCCTTAGGCAGCCATGGGTATGAAATGTTAGCGACTTCATTTTCTTTAAATTTATCTTCAAATGCAGGCTGTACGCTAAGCGATAAAGGAGCCGGTTACAAGGGAACTCTAGATCTTACTAGAACCAACATAGGATGCCAACCGTGGTATGATCATCCAGATGACAAGTACAAGTTCCCAGATGGAAGCGCAAGGAAGGCAAAAAATTACTGCCGGTATGTAGAGAGGTATTTATTCTAAATATTCTTACAAAACGCTACCTATAGACTTGCTGCCTTTTAACCGTATATAATTAGGCCTATGTATGTACATATTATGTATTTATATGAATGCACGCATGAATGTGTCAAAACAGCGAAAACACCAAACGTAACTCAATGTAAGAACCTCTTCTAGAGCTACTTGCGCAGCTGCTTATCGGTCTAACTGATTTGAAATAAATGCAATGAGTTTGAAAATGTACCGTATGCAGAGTTAAGGTAAACAGAGCATTTATATAATCGAAGACATTTCCGAATGCTATGTAGACTTTTGTAGAGACTACGCATGCGTCGATGATCTTCCTTCCAATATTTCAGTTCGATCGACCTTTGTGTACAATACCGATTTATAGCAGAGCATTAATTCCAGAAATTTTTATCTTCTCAAACATAATTATATAAAAACAGTTCACACAATAGCAATGGAGGAAACTTTTAAAGACAGTCAAGTGTTAGCTGCTCAGAGGAAGCTAGCTATTAAACGGCAGAAACAGCTCACTCGCAATGCAAGATAATAAGGTGGATAACAATAAAGTTACAAAATTAATAAATGATACTGTAATAATAAAATACAGAAATGAAACTCATAATAAACAGACCATATATCATGTATAATGGTCGTATGAAAATCCAAGCGAAATGTTTATTCATACTGAGGAGTGAAGGATGAGGCCAGGAGTGAAGGAAGAGGCCAGGGAGTGAAGGTTGAGGCCAGGGAGTGAAGGAAGAGACCATGGAGCGAGGGAAGAGGTCAAGGAGTGAGGGAAGAGGTCAAGGAGTGAGTGGAAAGACCAGGGATTGAATGACCCGAAACGCGACGGCACTGCAGCGAGAGGGGAAAGCAGAGACGCAGTAGAGAAGTCTAGGGACATGAAAGGGGACTTGTGCGGCTTATCAGGCGCTGATAATGAGATGGAAGCACATGTTCAAGTAGGCAGTGCTTAATGCCCACGTATGGATCGGCTGCTATCAGGACGAGTGTAGCGGCAAACAGCAATAGGCTGCACTTAAGGACTGAGAGAGTGATTGAGTGAAGGAGTGAGAGCTGCCATCAATGGCTCTCAACGCTGTGGTCCATGTGCTACCACCAGACGATGACTTAATGGACACGTTGGAAATGAGGCCAATTGAAAGTACATAGTAGAAGCATGACATTCACTTCGCACTCTGAAGGGGTCGCTGACTGATTGCATTGATTGACCGATTCAGTGGTTCAGTCGATCGCTGTTGATCCGTCGATTGACTCTTTGATTGATCGATTGATTGATTGATTGATCGATCGATCGATTGATTGATTGATTGATTGAATGATTCGCTGATGTATAGATTTGTTGATTCTTTGGCTGGTTCATTAAATTGGGTTCTTGATTAATTTATTGATTGAAATTGATTAATGAAATAATGGAACTCATTCATTATTTCATTAATTGATTTATTTGATTCACTAATTTAGTCACTCGTTCGTTCACTCATTCAATCATTTATTCATTGATCAGTCTGTCAGTCAGTCCCTCGCACACTCACTCACTCACTCACTCACTCACTCACTCACTCACTCACTCACTCACTCACTCACTCACCACTCACTCACTCACTCACTCACTCACTCACTCACTCACTCACTCACTCACTCATTCATTATTTCATTAATCGCCTCATTCATTTATTTATTTATTCATTCATTCATTCATTCTATCAGTCTGTCAGTCAGTAAGTCAGTCAGTAAGTCAGTCAGTCAGTCAGTCAGTAAGTAAGTAACTAAGTCAGTCAGTCAGTCAGTAAGTCAGTCAGTCAGTCAGTCAGTAAGTAAGTAACTAAGTCAGTCAGTCAGTCAGTCAGTAAGTCAGTCAGTCAGTCAGTCAGTCAGTAAGTAACTAAGTCAGTCAGTCAGTCAGTCAGTCAGTCAGTCAGTAAGTAAGTAACTAAGTCAGTCAGTCAGTCAGTCAGTCAGTCAATAGCTCGCTCGCACGGCCGCACACTCATTCATTCTTTCTTTCCTTCCTTCTTTCATTCGTGGATTAACTATTAAACATTCTTTCATGGATTAACGAATTAATTAAGTACTTAATTAAATAATCAGTTGTTCAAAGAACGAATGGATGAATGAATTGGTGAATTAGTAATCCCACGATACGTTGTTTCATTGATTGAGTTATCTGCAGAAAGACTACATGTAAACACGCGAGGTAGTATAGTTGTCCTTCTACCCACAGCTATCTCCTGTCTGTTGTTGCCCTTGTAGGACCCGGACGAAGTGGACCGCAACCCTCCGACCTCGACCCGCGAGCGGATGTGGCGGGCCTTCGAGAACCCACAGACAAGCACCCCAGCCCTCGTCTTCTACTACGTCACAGGGTTCTTCATTGCCGTGTCCGTCATGACGAACGTCATCGAGACGGTGCCGTGCGGCCAGATCCCAGGCACGAACCGCAACCCCGCGTGCGGAGAACGCTACGAGGTGGAACTGTTCTGCCTGGATACGGCCTGCGTCATGCTCTTCACGGGCGAGTACCTCCTCAGACTCTACGCAGCGCCGATCCGCTGCAAGTACATGCGGTCGGTCATGAGCGTCATAGACGTCGTTGCCATACTCCCGTATTACATCGGATTGGGAATCACGGACAACAAGGACCTGAGCGGTGCTTTCGTCACCCTCAGGGTCTTTAGGGTCTTTCGTATCTTCAAGTTCTCGCGCCACTCGCAAGGCCTTCGGATTCTCGGCTATACGCTCAAGAGCTGCGCCTCGGAGCTCGGCTTTCTGCTGTTCTCGCTGACGATGGCTATCATTATATTCGCTACGGTTATGTTCTACGCAGAGAAGAACGTTCCGGGCACACACTTCACCAGCATTCCCGAAGCCTTCTGGTACACCATCGTCACCATGACAACACTCGGGTAAGCGATATACGAACCCTTGGTATTGTAATAATTTTAACGGTAACTGCATTCTCTTAACTTGCAATGTGTCACCCACCACAGTTGCATGATTTTTTTGGCCTCCCTGACATATGGGATTTTAACCGGGGTTCTCCAACAATTTTTATCAATCAATCAATCAATCAATCAATCAATCAATCAATCAATCAATCAATCAATCAATCAATCAATCAATCAATCAATCAATCAATCAATCAATCAATCAATCAATCAATCAATCAATCAATCAATCAATCAATCAATCAATCAATCAATCAATCAATCAATCAATCAATCAATCAATCAATCAATCAATCAATCAATCAATCAATCAATCAATCAATCAATCAATCAATCAATCAATCAATCAATCAATCAATCAATCAATCAATCAATCAATCAATCAATCAATCAATCAATCAATCAATCAATCAATCAATCAATCAATCAATCAATCAATCAATCAATCAATCAATCAATCAATTAGTTTTATTGATCCAGTTCATCGTAACAAAACAAGTGCTGAACAAAAACATTCAAAATACAACTATGCAAATATACAATTCAATATTTATGTCGTAGGCCTACTATATACGATCTCACTGGAAGCAAATATCGACTGATCCATTCTGCAATATTAGAAAGCTGCTAAGATTAGATTGGATTGGATTGGGTTAGATTAGATTATGTTTGGTTAGGCGGTTAGGTTATATTAGATCAGAGCAACGACATAAACGTTTGATTACTAATAATGATGTTTAAGAGAAACGCTATATCATATTTATTTGGACGCCTTTTGATGAGACCGCTTGACGTTGCTTTGTGTCGCCACAGTTTTCGGTCGGTGTTTCCTATATCGGTGTTGGAGGTTTTTATAAATCGTTATTAAATCTTCTGGCCAGCGGTCGGCCATAAAGTTGAAAGGTCAACCGAGTTTTATGGTCGCTTCAGCTTTATCGGCAATTCAGGTCGCTGCAAACACATTTCTGTGGCATCAATATATTAGGAATATCAACATG
>JACEVL010000124.1:3824649-3864649 GCA_020284085.1 Aporrectodea caliginosa | reverse complement strand
GCTATGAGACACGCTTGCGACCGAAGCCTCCTCTACTTGGCAAACTTATTTCCGGTTATGCATATTCTGCATATATTATAGACCAATGCATGGCGTCATTGAGATCTTGTCGTCTGGTCACAAACATCGAGTCAACGGAATTCAGTGCTTCTAGGGACTGAGGAGGATCACGTGTTCTAAACAGACACGACACCAATAGGTTAAGGTGAAGCAAGGTGAACAGAGGTCAGGTAATGTTAGGTAAGTGTAGATGATAGATGATGTAAAGTAAGTTAAGGTAAAGTAATGTAAGATAAATTAAGGTAATGTATAATGTAAGGTAAGTTAAGGTAAGTTAAGTTAAGTTAAGTTGAGGTAATGTAATGTAATGTAATGTAATGTAATGTAAGGTAAAGTTCATGTAAGATAAGATATGTATAAGGTAACGTAACGTAAGTAATGTAATGTAAGGTAAGTTAAGGTAAGTTGAGGTAAGGTAATGTAAGGTAAGGTAAGGTAAAGTACATGTAAGATAAGATAAGATAAGGTAACGTAACGTAACGTAAGGTACATGTAATGTGAGATAGTATTAGATGGAACTATCACATGACATTTAAATTATATTATGACTGCCACTGAATTTGTTTCCTCACTACTCTGCAGTACTATATAAATCGTCTTAATCTTGTTATCATGAAGGTATAGTAGTAAAAGTCTATATATTTATGGTAAGTAACGGTAATGCAGTGTAAGAAATGGTAAAGTATCTAGGCAATTACCATGGCCTCTCTTCGACTGAAGAGCCAGTAGTAGAACGTAGCACTTGTCTGAACCTATCCATACGTTGGAAGGAGTTGCCTACAACACGACATAATTATGTGGTCAATCGTATGTCACGGTGTCCGCTGCCACTAGACATAAGACCACGTTTAACTCAAGTTTAACCAGTACCACATTCTACCCAACCACTTCGACCTTTCTAGATCAAATGCCATCATAAGAAAACGCATCCATAGACTCTAGAACGCCAATTCATTCGTTCACATTTAACTCAAGACTTTCCAGACCCACATTCCCTTCCACCTGCCCACCACATCGACCTTTCTAGATCAAATGTCATCAGAAGAAAATGCATCCATTCTATCCTTCTACCAATTCATTCTCCACAGCAGATGGTCTATAGCAGCATAACAAATGCTACAGCAGAGGAAAGAGAGTGTAGCTGCTGCTGATACACGGTGTAAACGAGAGCTGGGAATGAGGAGGCGGAGGAGTCCTAATAGGTTGGATGCTTTTCTTCTTATTGATAAATGAGTCCGTGTGACCATAATGAGATTTCGTCTTCAGTGCAGACGTGCTTAGACCGATAGCATCCATCGAAAGGCAGCGGTGGTGATGGCCAACGACATCGCCAGAACCAGTACCAACAGATCTCTCATCGCACGACGATTCTTCTTCTTCTTCGTCAGTCTTTCGCTCGCTCCTCCTTTTCTAGTTCTTCGTTTTATCTTCGTTCGTTCTACATTCGTTCTTCGTTCGTTCTTCATTCGTTCTTCGCTCGTTCTTCGCTCGTTCTTCGTTTTGTCTTCGTTGGTTATTTGCTCCTTCTTCGTTCGTTGTTTGGTTTTTTCTTCGTTCGTTCTTCATTCTTTCTTCGTTTTATCTTCCTTTGTTCTTAATTACTTCTTCGTTCGTACTTTGTCTAGTTTTCGTTCGTTCTTCATTTTGTCCTCGTCCGTTCTTTGTTCGTTGTTCATTCGTTCGTCGTTCGTTCTTCGTTTGTCTTCGTTCGTTCGATCTTCGTTCGTTCGTCGTTCGTTCTTGGTTCGTTCTTCGTTCGGTCTTCGTTTGGTCTTCAATCTTCGTTCGTTCGTTCGTTCGTTCGTTCGTCTGAGCCAGATGCAAAATCTTATGCTTCAATTCAATAACTTCTTCCTTGTTTCTGTTGCAGTCTCTCCCTTGCTGTTTGTCTCTGTATCCATCTATCTTTCTACGTACAGTATGTTTTTGTCTTCTGTGTGTATCTCTTGTGCAGTGCTGGCCAACATGCGCCCCCTACTCATTTTAAGTGGCCCGCCGAGTGATGCCAAATTGCCAATCCTATGTTTTCCTTCATGATCTATGTTTTTCGTTCTTGTTTATGTTTCTATGTTTTCCAGTCCTAAAATGAGTGTTTTCATCATTTCATGGATATTTGTGCGTGTTAGAAAGCGTAGGCTACGATTTTTCAGCAATTTCTAAAACATTAGGCCTACTTAAATTTATTGTAGGCATTTTCACTTAAATTTAATAGGCACTCCACAGTCCACACAGCTAAAACTACTCAATCGTCCGCGCAGCACTTGATTACATTTATAGGAACAATCTCTGTTGGCGATAAACCACCGACGATAGAGGTTCTATGATCTATCATCTATGGATGACGTCATTCTTTGTAGTTCTTGAACTGTTTGTATTTTATATAAACATGTTAATGTTTTTGGTCATTGGTAATAGCTTTGCCTCACTTTGATTTCGGGCGATTTAATTTATGCAGCAGACGTGTAGTAGGGCCTACTGCTAGAAGCGGGTATGATGAAAGTTATCATGAACATAAGTAGACTGCTTACTTACAAAAGTGAAGTACGGCATTGAGATATTCAAATAATTTACCAAACTAAACTACGGGATAACCGTGTTTGATAACGAATTCGAACTAATTTTCATGTTTTCCATAAAATAAAACCTATCTAAGCTTATGTTTATGTTTTTTGAGAGAAGGTCCAGGTTTTCCAGAAGTTTAAAGCGCCAGCACTAAGCCCTCCGGAGCGCGCAAAATTTTTGCAATTTCGTCGCATGAGAATTATAGTGTTCTATCTGCAGTTTTGTTTACATTGGAGTTAGACACACTGTCCGATTCAGGGTAATTTGTTCTATCTTCGTGCAAAATGGCGCTTGTTGAAATCGTGCCTTTGCTGGGAAAAGAACAGAAGTATTTTATTCTATGTGCATATTCTTACCAACTGATAGGCATTATAATATTCTATGTGAACCACAACCAATTATATTCCAGAGATTTTATCACGTGGATATTACAGAACACGCTGTTTCTTGATTATAATACACATGGTTCAGGATTATCTTGTTCTATTACGGTCACGTGGTCTGAACGGCAAACTGTGATTCGCACATGCATATAGAACATTATAATAGTAAGCGTGTTCCGTTACAGAAGGATAATCAAAAAAATTACATAAAGAGACAAAATGGAGAGACTAATTCGAAAATAATGCACATATAGGGCCTATACAGTGATAGCAAGTATCACAGTTAAAAATGATATTACAAAACTAGCTTTTTCTCTAGAATTATTATATAATGTACTTTTATAAATAATTACAGCGACAGTCATAATTCATTTCGCTAATAATTATAATGTTCCATGTAATGACGAATCATCATAACATTTAATTGTATAGAGCTATTTCTGTAATATTTTGTTCTATTTGAACAAATTCCAAAAGTTGCCTTCAAATTATGTTTTCTTATGCAAGAGGCTTCAATCGTCGTGATTGCTTAAAATTGCCGATGTCCACATAAATGTTTTCTAAACATTCTTTCTCTATTTTGTCCCACCAAAGAGTTTTCAGTACTAAATTCTAAGTCACTAAACTTTCTTTTTCGATTTTCTCCGTTTCACCAAAAGTGCGCATAGAACAGCCTACTTCTCATGCGACGATTTGTGTAAAAATGAAGTAAGAGATAATATTTACAGTAGCATAGATATACTTTTGTCACTAAGCTGTTACAAAGCACGTTGCTTTTGGGTTTACTGGTGCGTCCCTCGGCTTCAAGAATAATCTCTTCGGTGGCCCGCGGTGTCAAAAAGATTGGACAGCACTGCTCTAGTGGCTACTCACTAAAATGTAATTGCCAATGGGACTTTTTGTCTCTCTCTCTGTATGTCAACATCTCTCTCTCTCTCTCTCTCTCTCTCTCTCTCTCTCTCTCTCTCTCTCTCTCTCTCTCTCTCTCTCTCTCTCTCTCACACACACACACACACACAACATTTTTCTCGCTTTAAATTGCCTCTTAACACCATGACCGATTGGGTATCAATGAGTTGGCTGTTTCTGGCAGATGCGCATGCGCTTCAGTTAACAGGTAGTTACGTCTGAAGCGAATAGTTTGCTCGACAGGTGTTCAGACGGCGCATGTGGATCCAGACACCGATACAGGTGAGGTGTTTGCCTCTGCAGAGGAGGTCTAGAAAGGTTAAAATTGTTCTTGACCTTTTTAAGTTTCTACATTTATCGCGACCTTCTCTCTTGACTTTTCTGATTTTTCTACGGATGAAAACGCGCTGAGTTAGGCTACCTATCCGCGCACGCTTTTAGTTTCCCGCTGTTATCTCAGCCGCTCTTTTCCTCGCAAATGCTGAGAGCAAACCTCACCAAAACCAGTTTGGGGCAACTCGGGGCGCGGCCCTGAATCAAACGGGACACTGCCTGATTGAGTCCATTGATCCCTCTGTGTTTAATGTATTTATATAAGACTTTGGCTCACCTGTCCGCGAGCGAGAGCGGCCAGATGGGAGGCTGCAGCAGCGAGCTCTATCCAATATCTAGCAATGTCTTTCCCTGTATGAAAGATAACGAAACTCATGAGTTGTCGCAAATTGGTTAATGGTCTTTGTAGGCTGTTTTTTTACTACTATATATATTCTGTGGGGGATGATGTACAATGTACATCACTGTTAATGTCGTAGTGGAACTTTTTTTACCATGACGGTCCCATGACCGTTGTTCAATTTTGTGATAAAATTCGTCGAACCTGTGGACGTGTGTGGTCCGCTTCCAGTTTTGACTCCGACAAAGCGGTGCCGAGGGCGGAAACTTTGAGAGGTAGTGTTCTAAAGGGAGTGTCTGGGTCTTTTTGAGAGTTCGTGGATAGGTGTTGTGTGTGCATCTATTATGAGAGAGAGAGAGAGTTGATGTTAGTGGCTTAGCGGGCTGTAACAGGTGTCTAGGAGTGTGTTTAGTTTGGTGTATTTGTCTAAGAGGTCCGCTTTGGATGCTTATAAAAGAGAATGGGTGTATTTTATATGGATGGATTGTTTGGCACTGCAGGGTTGAAGTTGGTCTTATGTCAGTGAGTGCTTGCTATAGAGTGTTTGTGGGTGGGTATCTCTCTCTCTATGTGTGTGTGTCTGTATGTCCATCTTTATGTATATCTGTCTGTATGCATGTATGTCTGTGTGCCTGCTGTCTGTATGAATGCATTATGTATCTTTTCGTACATTATTATGTTTATGTGCATATGTATTTATTATATCTGTCTTTATGTATGTATCTGTAGGTCTATGTCTGTCTCTGTCTGTCTGCTGTCTGTATGTATGTATGTATGCATGCATGTATGTATGTACGTTGGTCTCTATGACTGTTTGCATCTGTCAGTCTGTTTGTCTGCCTATGTCTGCCTGTCTGCCTATCTATCTGTCTATATGTACGTATGTGTCTAATGACGATTTCCTATATGAGAATGCTCTTTGTTTCATCGACGCACCCTCTCTCTCTCTCTCAGCCTCCGGCGCGTAACAGCATCTCCTAGTGCCTCCGACGCATCATCTGCCTTCGACAGAGGCGAAGGAGAGGCAGATACGGAGGCAGGAAGCGATGGCTGGATGCGCTCTTCGGGATGGATTCGTACAAATAGGATCCAACGGTCTTTTCCACTTAAATCCAATAAAGTTTCGGTGCATGATGTTCCCAGCTGTCTTCATCCACTCATTCCAACTTTCATCCAAGACTCTTTCCTTCATCTATGTGTAGTTTTGTGTACGTCTCTCTCTATTTGCCGGTTTGTCTGTCCATCTGTCTGTATGTACATGTATGTAGGCATATGTGTGGGTATCTGCGTCTGTACGTATCTGTCTGTCTGTCTGTTTGTCTGTATGCAAACATGTGTTTGGGTATCTATGTTTGACTTTGTTTGTATGTATCTTTTTTTCTTTAGTTAAGGTTTAATACTTTGTACTAGTACGTTAATAATTGTACATGTACTAGATACTTATTATATGAATGCACTGTACTAGATAACCTCTGTTAACCATCTAGCAACAGACTATGTACATAGGTGGCCCTAACCAGCGGGACTCTGGTCCCTTCTGGGTTCCCTTTTGCGACCAACAGATCTTTGTTCTTTGTACAACGATATGTTACTTTGTCAATGTTTGGAGCAATAAATTGATGGTTATGGTTATGGTTATCTGTGTGCATCTGTCTGTTTGTCTGTCTTTCTGTCTCTCTCGCTGTTTCGATCTTTTAGGCCAGAGAGCCAACAGGACATTTCCAGGTCGGGTATCGCATCTACTGTGTGTGTGGGTGTTTGCATGTCTAGGTTTGCGTGTGGTTGCATGTGTGCATGTGTAGGTATGTGTCACGATGTATATGTGTGATTGTAGTTGTGTTTGTTTGTATGTATGCATGTAAGTACGTACGTATCTATGTATGAGTGGCTGGTGATGACAATCCTACATCAGTACGAGAGCCCACTTCTTTCTTGGTATGTGCGTTATGGGATATTTTCAATATTTTATTATTAAATTCTCATTTGTATCTGTTACCGAAATTTATTTCATATAATAAATTACTTTTTTATTCTATCCAGTAATTCTCTTCGTTCGATAGCTAGTTCCCCGAGTTACGTATACGAGTTCTCGAGTAATAGCGTAGAGATCCCTTAATAGGTCATAGAGGCCTTGTTATAATATGGTGGAGAACCTGAGTGTCTACATTTGACTATTGCTGTATTTACTGATTAATGTAAAAATGCTATGTAAGCTGTCTACCTTTGATTTGTAGCTAAGACTGTTACATTTTTGTCACTTAAGAAATGGAATTACTTGATTTGTGAAAGTTCTGTTGGACCAATAAATTGATTGATTGATGTATGTATGGATGAACGTTTATATGTATGAGTGTATGTTTCAGCACATATTTGACTGTGTGTATGCGATGGCATGTATCTGCGTGTATCTGTCAATTTCCCCAGTGTAGAAACCTAGCCTTTCGATCATGGCTATGAAAATGAAGTCTCTAACACGTCTTACGAATGGCTGCCTCTTCGACTAGCTCAAGGTTTGCTCTTATTCTTCTATAAATGTTGAATACACACTACTACTCTGGCATATTAATATTTGCAAAATATTATGTATCTCTGATTCTATGTATGTACTCGTATGTTATGTATGGATGGATACATTCATTCATTCTTCGTTTATTGAATCCCAAAACGTCAGCAAAAGAAAATACAGACATGAAACATTGACATGGGTATTGAGAAACAACCGGTAGACCCAGAAGGAACAGAGTTCCGCTTGAATAGGGTCACCAAATTAAAGGCAGTACAGATGGCGACGAAGAACAGTCGTCTTTCTAATTAAACATGCATCGAAATCTTAACTATGAAAAAAATAATTGGATAATATACATGTATCTATGTATGCATGTTTGTATGTATCATATGTTTGTATGTATGTATATATGTATGCATTGCATGCATGTATGTTTGTACGTATATATGTTTTGTGTGTGTTGATATGTGTATGCAACAATAGCTTTGAATGTGTATACATATCGTTGAATGGTGACGTGAAGCTAACTGGATTAATTAATTTGAAGCTGATTAACTCATCATCCAAAGCACAGAACGATGTGACTTTCAGGAGTCACGGTGTTGCAGCATTGACGCAAAATGTAAATCAACGCAGAGTCGTTGAACAATGTATAATCGATTAAAGTTCCCGCCCTGCGTGACAGTGATCAATTATCCTGTGGCATAGTTGAACAGTCGATTCTTGACCTCTGGTCCACTGAGCTTTGATTAATTAAACGAAAACAAACCGTTCCTATTCTCAGGAGAAAATTGCGATATTAAAAGCTATTCATCTCCGAATTTTGGAGCTTTTCGCTAAATATCTAGATTTATCAAATCTTTCTGTGTAATGTGTGTATACCTCCTATGATATGCAGCACCTATTGGCCGATGTACGAACTAATTTAATCTAGGTTAATCTGGCGTAGTCTTCGTCTCGTCAAGTCTACTAGTAGGCATTTCATCTAGATTTTGACCAGCCATCTGAATAGTTCGGCAGATTTTCTGGCACATGATTTCCACCATAGAATGAGAATTCGTTATTTGATGCTTTGTTATTCGTAAATATTCGTGAATATTAGGGCATTTTTAATATTCGTAAATATTCGTAAGTATTCATTGATGACGTCACTGTTTCAGTTTTGTTTCATCATCATCAGGATCCATGGGCCGAAGGCCCGTAGGTGTCCAACGCTTGCCTCGGATCCCTGGGCCGAGGCCCTTTTGAAATGCTTGCATTGGATTTCATTCGTATGGGGAACGGAGTATCTGCACCCATCCGTTCGACCTTCGCGCTTCTCCCTTAAAGAGAGTTCCAGGCTTAGGACTGGCTCTGATAACCACATGTGGTATCAAAGGCGGCGATGCCACCCACGTTTGCCAGCTTTTTCAGGGTTCCTGCTGAGCCTGTCCACCTCGCGTAGCGCCCTAAGGTGGTACTTCGGCCAAGACCTTCACCACTGATGGCATAGCCTCAGCAGGCACTCCCCTACTGACTGTTGCCACCCCTCACCACGTTGAGGTGTGAGTCGGACTTTGAGGGGGAGTTGGACTTCGAGTTTTGTTTACGAACTAATTAAGATTACTAATTTAAGAATATGTGGAGTGGTTGTGTAACTGTTCTTGTTCTAATGCCTAGCTTTTGGCACTGAATTTTTGTACAATTAATCCCTGATTTTGAAGAATTAAGAATGAGAAGAAATGTAAAAAAATAATATTCGTTGGCCAGTTTCAATATTCGTCAATATTCGTCAATTTCTACAAATATTAATACTCGTAATATGCGCATGCTCGTTCTATGATTTCCACTGGATTTCGGTCAAATCTCGTACTTCGTGTGAGAATGGCCTGGTTTTCCAAAAACTTACACCATTCGATATTATGGGGAAATGCAATGTCCACATTTTTCTACAGCTACCATATGGCATAGACCCTGATCATTTGTCGATGAATTAATTGGGGGAGATCTTTCATCACTGCTGCCCGTGCAAAAGCATTTAAGGTCCCCGTGAACGAATCGTAAGAACTAAGAACTGATGAGTTAACGCCTGGGAAACACGAGTGTCACTCCTTGTGCACAAGATGCGCCTTGCATTACCTTCAACAGATAACAGTAGCCTTGCCTAGTTGTCGCTTCTTGCTGTGTAGGCTTTAGCGACGTCTTGGCATAAAACATATCCGTCGTTAATTGGAAGCTCAGCATGTTCATCAGTTCTGTTTGAAGTCCTATATGAGTTCTATTGTAAAGAATACATTACCTTCAAAGAATCAGCGCTAAGCTCTGTTTAATCTCTATGGCATCGAACAGTCTGTACTGAGTTCGGTAAGTCTGTGTCCTGTCTACAAACGAGGAAGGTAGAATAACAAAACGTTAAAAGAAATGCTGGCTTGGCTAGTGTTGAATTTGTGGGCTTTATTAAGCTTAGTTAATTAATAAGTGTTATTGTGACAATTTTATGTAATTGAAGATGCTATTTGGACAATAACATTTTCATGTAATTGGAAAGATCGAATTTCTTACAAACTGATTATAAGCAACTATAAGGTTGCTTAATGCGGTCTCTTAATGAGAATTAATTAAAAGTTTTCAGGCAGAAAATCACGTTCAGGCGCTTCACTGATCTTTTATTTTTAAACAAACAAAGAAAATTGACTCTGGTGGAAAAATAATCGCATTGCAGACGGATGCGATTTCTCTGGGTGAAAGTTGACACCAGGAAATGACCTTTATGCAAGCCTATGACCTCGGCTTGACCTCCCGGACTCTGACCTGGCAGCTATTGCGGACTTGATCTGATACAGCGCCGGTGAATAAGCTATAGTCTCCCTGACGTGACTTTCGTGTGTCGCTGAGAAATTTCGAAGATTTACATTACATGTACATTCATCTGGGTGCTTACTTACTATAGCGCCTTCTAAGTAACTCACGAAATACCTCGTTACCTCCATCAGTCTAAGAACTAATTCCTTTTTAGCTGATTATACCTGTGCACAACACAGAGAGGCTTAAGGAACAACTCCTCAATCTTCACCTGCTTCTTCGTCTTCCTTAACTCCTCCACCGTCATAGAAGAGATGCCCATCCAAGGCATTCATAAAAATAAGGAAGGTGACACTAATTATCTTTGTTATAACACAGAGTCGTGTTAAAGAGAAGACAATATGCTCTCGCTTGTGTTTTCTTCTTTTCTTCTTCGTTCTACCTTTGTTGATGTTGCTGTAAGTTAGTTGTTGTTTGTTTTTCTTTATTGTTGTTGTTGTTGTTGATGTTGTTGTTGTTGTTCTTCTTCTTCTTGTTCCACTACTAATTCTTCTACTACTACTACTTCTTCACACCTCTTTTTCAGCTTCTTCTTCTTTTGCTCTCCATACCTCCGCTTTTGAACACACAAACTGCAAACAGACAGCAAAAGCCAAGTACACCTAAGCACATTCCAATGCCTTACTGCCCCAGGACATAGACATTAGACAGTTCAGAAACTCGACCTGGTACTGGGACTGACCGATATAAAAGAAGACTTACAGTCATGATAAGAGCCAATGACCGCCGAAAACCTGACTTACTCTGACTAATCGCCAGCGTGACGTGGAGACGTAGTCGAGAGGTTTCCATTCCATTTGGAGTATCTCCAAAATGTAAACCAGATTGTACAGGAACTTGGCCTAAAGGCCTACGATACCCAAAGAATGTACCGACCAGTCTGCTATTATAAACACGCATCAAACCTCTCTAAGACGCCGTTTTGAAATCGAACACCAGATTAAAGAGTTCCGACACCTTTAACAGTGCGGCAAACAAGTATTACAAACTCAATATGGCTCCACAGTAAGAAAGCAAATGAGTGAGCTAACGATTGAGTAAGTAAGTTAGTGGGAAATAAGAAAGTTGCTAAGTAAGTAAGTAGTCTCTATTACCATGAGAAAAACGCCTACAATTTGCAAAGAAGGATCCATACAATTCAGTAAAAAACCTGGTTTATTCGCATAGGGACTGCTAACGGAATTCGATCAGGATTATTGAACGTATGTGGATTCGATGCAGCCAATTCTGAGAATGTCGTACGGTGGAGCTATATAGAGTTTGTAATACATTACATGTAATAGAAATATCTCATGAAGAAGCCAATTACAAATTAGCTACAAAGCCCACAATGAATCGCTGTCATATGAACATATGTCTGTATTTTGTCATTTTCATGTAGTTTGACTGCTTATCACTGTCGTTTTTGCTCGTTTTTCTAGATGTCTTTCTGCTTCATTTGTACCTATTAAATGACTTATGCAAGCCCTCTAAAACTGCCTGCCTGTCTGTCTGTCTGTCTGTCTGCATGTCTGTCTGTCTGTCTGTCTGTCTGTCTGTCTGTCTGTCTGTCTGTCTGTCTGTCTGTCTGTCTGACTTTCTAACAGTGCTCATATCTATTTGGTTTCTGCTGTCTCCCGAAATGTCAGTCGCCGTGTTAGACTTGTATCACCGTCTGTCTGTCTATCTGTCTGTGTGCCATGGCCTGTCTTCCTCTGTGTTACTCGATATGTTCGTCTCATGTCAACCTACCTCACTAGGTTTAACTCACTGTCTGTTAGTCAGCCTATGTCTTTGTCTGTCTGTCTGTCGATCTCTCTGTCTGTCTCTCTGCATAGTTCCGTCTTCCTGTGCATCTCTTTCAATGTCTGCTCTGTTTGTCAGGCTGCTGTGTGTGTTTGTGCGACTGACCAATCATCTGGACCCATTTTGTGTTTGTCTATCTGTCTGTCTGTCTATCTGTCTGACTGTCTGTTTGTCTGTAATTTGTGTCCGAGCGACTTCAATAGCAGGCGGAAGCGACAGTGTTATATGAGAAGCAAAGCGGGTTCTATTGATTGCGTATGATGGGCCATTCACTCACAGCGCTTCGCGTAATTCGGTTAGAGTGTCGGGTAACGAATACATGGTTATCCGTAACGTTTCACTGGCGACTTTTCTGTCAGTAAATAACCGATTCCTGTGATGCATGCTCTACATACATAATCATACATGTTCATATGTTCACGTGACCGCGATTTATTATGATTAATTGGTAATTGGTTTCTTCATGAGGTATTAAATTTTCTATTACATGCAATGTATTAAAAACTCTATATGGATCCACCGTAAGACATTCTCCGAATTGGCTTCATAACCTCCGCATGCGTTCAATATTCCTGATCTAATTTCGGTGCCAGTTCCGATGTGAATAAACTACAGTTTTTCATGATTTGTATCATGCATCGTTCTTGCAAGGAGCGTCTGTTAATCGTAGACGCCATTCTGGTTCATATGCCGTGTCAAGATGTCCTTTCGTCTCTCAATAAACATCTAATGTTCTGCCTTTCAACTGTAGGCCTATTATTAAAAGCATCATCAGAGAAATAGTTATTTATTGGCGAATGAAAGAACTATCACCAGTTAACAAGCTGTTTATTAACAACGAGAGAGAGAGAGCTCATCAAGGGACAAGTTGTTTATTCAGGTAGACCTACTGACAGAAATATGATCGCCGATGACATTTCTGTCTTTAATACAATAAACAACGTGTTATTCTAGTAGAGACAGAAATATCATCACTGAACAGGTTGTTTACTTAGTAATGAAAGTAATGTATTCTACAAATAAATTGTTTATTCTGACGCTGACAGAAATATCGTCAATGTGGAAGTTGTTTAATCATTAACTTACAAAAGTTGTACAATTGGAAAGCTACTTGTTTACTGCCTTAAAGCCAGAAATCAATATATAAAAATACTTATGTAAAATAAGTAATAGTTTAAATTGATTTTTTGGCTTTAAGGCAAAAATCAATAATAAGCAACTTGCTTGACAAAAGATGAAGACCATGTTCGGATAAGCAGAGACCATGATCCAAGTCGGATATAAACAGACAATGATATAAGTTCAATATAAACAAATGGTTTAAGTTGGATATACAATTATACATAGACCATGATGTAAGTCTGGCATGAACAGACCATGATTTAAATCTTTGCTTTGACGTATGCCTTGGTCCCACAGTGGTCGAAGCGATAAATTCCTGTGCTTAGAATATGGTTTATTACGATCGAACAGAAAGTGTCCTTTGGCAGCAACTGATTTTCACAATCGACCGATCAACTGACGGATGTAGTTCGGTCGGTCGCAGGCATCAGTCGCTTGGCACGCTTCACCGAAGACCCCCGTCTCCGTCTTTACTTCTGGACGGATCGGTGGATGGATGAAAGGGTGGAAGGCTGGATGGCCGGATGGATGGATAGAGAGATGGATAAATGGATGGATGGATTGATGGGTGGGTGGGTTGATGGATGGATGGATGGAATAAAGGACGGAGAGATGGATTGATAGATGGAAGGATGGACGGACGAGTGGACCAAGTGAGGGCGTGCGAATGGAAGGACGAACGGACGGCTAGGAAATATGGCAGACAGGACGGAAGGACGGGTGGGCAGAAGGATACATAGATGAACAGATGCATGGATGGAAAGATTGGCTGACAAACGGTAGGACTGTGGTAAATATTTAAGTTACTTTTGCATTCGACGAAAGGCAAATGGAAGTTGTCGATGGAACTGATAAACGAACTGTTCGTTTATGACAGTGGTTCGTATACCTAACAAACCAACTGTTCGTTTAAGTCTTTAAGACATTGGTTTGTGACTTTGTAGACCTGAAAAACCAATTGTTCATTTATGAAAGTGGTCAGTGGACCATATAAACGAACTGCTTGTTTGCGAAAGTTGTTCCTATAGACCTGCCAAACGAACTGTTCGTTTATGACAGTGGTTTGTAGACATAATAAGCGAACTGTTTCGTTTTTTAAATTAGTCAGTGGACCTGATAAACCAACTGATACTATCTTCTGAATCTGGGTACGGGAGTTGAGATGTTCGCTCTGCCATGAAAGAGACGCATCTCGGTCCCCTATCCTTCGTTACAATCCCACGATCCAATCCTTGCTTGCTTCATGCAGCTAAGGCAGAGGAATTTATATATGGTGGACAAAATAAGGTAAGTTCAGATGAGATAAGGGAAATGAGAAAAAAGGAAGAGAAGCACGTAGACAAAGAGAGGGATAAAGAGAAGGATAAAGAGAGAGAGAGAGAGACAGACAGAGTGAGAGAGAGAGACAGAGAGACAGAGAGACAGAGAGAGAGAGAGAGAGCGAAAGAGAGAGAGAGAGAGAGAGAGAGAGAGAGAGAGAGAGAGAGAGAGAGAGGCAAACAGATAGAGTAAGCTCGAAAGACAGGCACAGAGAGCAGGTGTTCGTGTACATGTGAGAGAGATACACACAGAGAGGCAGGCACAGAACTGTAAACCATACGAGCAGAAGATGAGAGACATAAAGGCAGACAGACAAACAGTCACCCAGAGAGGCAGACATTCAGACACAGACAGATAGACAGACAGACAGGCAAGTAGACAGGCACAGATAGACAGACATACTGGAATGCTGACAGTCATCGACATTTCTCGCTAGGTCCGGACGTCTTGTATTCCGCGAGAGCAACGACGCATTTGCAATCTGATTATTAAAACGGTTTTCCTGTTCAGTTTCTCGGCTCATGAACTCGTTGAGCGCTTCATTGACTCAGGGGCGGTTGTGCCACTTCGACGTCGATGGTCTTACCACTCGGTTCAAGCACCAAGTGACATAGGTTAACATAACACACATGTATGCGATAACTGCCTCAGCCCTACATTGCAGCAGAGTTGCGTAACCGTCAGCGTTGACTTGAAGCGATTCTTGACAGATGGGAAGCGATAGGGTGAAGCAGAGTGCTGCGTCTTCGGCCACTGGTATACTTAGTAAGACATGTCCTGAATGTCATCTGCATTTCGACTGCATCTCTGAAGGCTCTCTTCTTAATGCATCTGGTTCTTCAAATGGTGGCACATTTGAAAAGAATTCTAAGAGGCAAATATCAAAGTTCACTCATACGAATCTCAGTTGCATTTGTCGAATAAAGATTTACATTTACAGCCTTATCTATGTATGTATGCATGCTTGTATGTATGCATGTCTGTATGAATGTATGTATGCATGCATGTATGTATGTACGCATGTTTGTATGCGCGTGTGTCATGTCGGTGGATTGCTGCGATCGTGTCTGCGCTTCAGCTCAAAGATCTATCAAGCTCGGAATGAGGCTTCTGAGAAGTTTCTACAGCGGCATCTATACAAGTCTGTTGCTCTATCTCTGTATCTCAACCTGTACAAGAACGTTCACGAAACGGATTAGAGCGCACTTACCGGGTTCTCCCGGTCATCTTGTTCATCTTCATCTCAATCGCTATCTTTATCGTTGTCTAAATCGTTATCTTTATATTTATCGCTTTCTTAGTCGTTATCCTTATCGTTATCTGTATCGCTATAGTTACCGCTATCTTTATCGTAATCCTTATCGTCATATTTAATGCTCGATAGCGCATTGGATAACATCTGGCGTAGAGAGCTAGAGGTACCGAGTTCGAGCCCGGTTGGGCGGATATGCTTTGTAGGCTGCTATTAGCGCCGTTGTATTGCAGGCGTCTGTTCTGTTAGTAGTTAAGGTTTAAATTGCATAACATGTAAATGTACAGCGCAGTGCGTTTGTCAGGCGCTTCAATAAAGAAAAGATTATTATTATTATTACTATTATCTTTATCGCCATCTCTATCATTATCTTTGTCGTTGTCATTACCTTTTCCTTTATCGTTACCTTTTCCGTTATCTCTATCGCTATCTTTATCTTTATTTTCATCTTCAGCTTTGTCCGTATATTTAAATTGTTCTTCATCTCTATTTTTATCCTAATCTTTACGCTAATTTAAGCCAATATGTCTCCATTGTTTCCTATGTTTGCTTGTTGGTGCCATACAATCTATGCATTCAAGAGCACAGACAATTTGGCATCTGTGCCCACTAAACGAAGCTTGTAAGATTGTCGTAGCATTACATGCAGTATATCCAGCGTTCCAATGCATTATCGCTAAGAGTGTTTCCGTAATTCAGCTTCCGTTATGCCATATATCAATTTCTGGCGAAGTCCAACAAGATCCTGGATTTGTCTCTTAAATTAGACGATCGATCCAAGTGGTAGCCAGTGTCCCAGAGGGAGTCGTTCCCTTTGGTTAAATCTGGACCATGCACTCCCTCTGGGACGGCTTGGAGAAATCCTCTGAGGTTAAAAGCGACTGTTGGAGATGATGGAAAGCCTTTGGAATGCACGTCAAAACAAGATGACCGCAAATAGCTTTTGCCCTAATGCTGTTTTCGCGGCCGTTCCTTCAACAGCTAAACTGACTTTTACCAGGCTTTTTAGTTCGCCTTCTGCTTCTGCTTCTGCTTCTGTTGGTGTCTTTGTTTCTGCTTCTTCAGCCGCGGCTTTCCGGCTTTTCCCGTTGTTGCTTATTAGACTCTTGAAGCTGTTGTTTCTGATATTTATGGATTGGAAATGAAGAGTTTTAAAGGGATGATTTCTGCCGTGACTTACCTTTCAATCTTGTACTTTAGCTTTTATATCCGTCGCTTTGAACACAGCATAATACTACGTTGATATTTGACATAACAGAACACAAAATAACATAAACACGCCATTACATAACACAGAAATAACTTGGCGCAAAATAACATAACATACCACAGGATAAACATACCATAACACGACATAGCATAGACACGACGTAGCGATTTGGGTCTGCTCAACTCCGCCACTGTTCGCTTTCTGGCAGTGCCAGTCCCAAGCCTGGATAAAGGAGGAGGGCGACGCTAATGATCTTTGTAATCACACAGTGTCGCTAAACTGAAACTATTGGGTCTGCTCAATAGTGCAATGGTTATCGTTCTGGACTGTCGATCGAGCGATCAGGGTTCAAATCCCGTCAGAAATTTGGTTCGAGATTCCTGCTCCATCCGCACCCTTAGCCACTCAGCTACAATGAGCACATTGACCGTATACACTGGGAAGATGAGATGGCCTAAGAGAAGATTGGCCACCTGCCCTCATATGCCGAGGCTAAGAAAATGAAGTCGTTTCATAGCCATGGCTGCCTCAGGGCTAGCTTAAGGGACTGCTCTTCTTCTTCTCCACTAGTTGCAAGTCAGACCTAATTTGATAGACGATTCCAAATACTGGCGCAGCGGCTGAAAGCTGACAGCGGTTATTTTTATAACTGTCCTTGACCTAGATTCTAGCTTAAAGAAAACATCAGAAGAACGTAAGACACATACCTACATACATACATACATACATACATACATACATACATACATACATACATACATACATACATACATACATGCATGCATGCATGCATGCATGCATGCATGCATGCATACATACATATATACATACATACATACATATACATACACATACATACATACATACATACATACATACATACATACATACATACATACATACATACATACATACATACATACATACATACATACATACATACATACATACATACATACACACACTGTCATCATTCTTATCATCATCGTCATCATCATCACATCATAATTACCATCATCGTCATCATCATCACCACATCATAGTCATAATAGTAATCATCATTATTCTATAGCGCCGATACCTGATATACAGGGTGGCTCAAAATAAAATGTCCCACCGGATAAAATGCAATTTCTCCGCAACCAATTGAGATTTTTATACCAAACTTTCACCATTTACAGAGGAATGATTTTTCAACAATCCATGAAAATTTTACTAAAAAATTTCCATAACTTCAAAAGTTACAGCTGTTTTAATATTAAATTTTATTTTTTTCACATTTCCGAAGAAAAAGTGACAGTTATTTACAATTTTCAATGTCAAATAAAATCGTCTTTCATTACGAAATCGGAATCTGTTGAGCAGTTTATCTCAAGGCATGTTCGAAGTGTCCACCCCTAGCTCTCACACAAGCTCGAAGTCTTTTTGTGAAGCTCAGTATGGCCTTGTTGATTGAGTCCTGCGGCAGCTGATTCCATATTAGCTGCAAGACTTTTTCAGCTCGTCAATGTTCTTCGGCTTCGGATGAAATGTCTTGTAACGTTCAAGCATAGCTCCCCAGACGTGATAATCAAGAGGGCTAAGGTCTTTAGAGTTTGGTGGCCATTCATCTTTGCCAATGAATTCACTGCAGTTGGTGGCAATGAAGCCTTGAGCCAACCTTGCCGTGTGAGCAGGCGCACCGTCAGTAAAAGATTAACAAATTGAGCGCTTAATATTATTTTAAAATATCTGCAACTATTAACTGTTTGCTTCATAAATTCTTTCTTTACAACTTGTAATGAAGTCATATGACGTCATGATTATTTGGGTGTTACAAAACAATTTCTCTGTGAAAAAATCTTAAAGAAATAACCATTATTGAACCGTTCATCTGCGGAAATTTGAAAAAATAAAATTTAATATTAAAACAGCTGTAACTTTTGAAGTTATGGAAATTATTTAGTAAAATGTTCATGTATTGTTGAAAAATCATTCCTCTGTAAATGGTGAAAGTTTGGTATAAAAATCTCAATTGGTTGCGGAGAAATTGCATTTTATCAGGTGGGACATTTTATTTTGAGCCACCCTGTAGATGGAAGATAGAAATATTCTTTATTGAAACCAATTGCACCGCACTTTGGTGTACAAAAACTGAAGCAATCAATAACATCAAAGATGATTAAACTATACAGTACGTCATTATGTTCCATATTATAGTCTACAAATAGATTATCTATATCTAGATGATATACAAGGAATCAACCGATAGCGCATCAAGACCAAGACGAAATCAATATACAAAGATCAGAACCTGTATTACGTGTACTACGTATGTATGTAAGTATGTATGTATGTAGGTAGGTAGGTAGGTAGGTAGGTAGGTATGTAGGTAGGTAGGTAGGGAGGCATGTAGTAGGTAGGTAGGCTGGTAGGTAGGTAGGTAGGTAGGTAGGTAGGTAGGTAGGTAGGTGGTAGGTAGGTAGGTAGGTAGGTAGGTAGGTAGGTAGGGTAGGCTGGTAGGTAGGTAGGTAGGTAGGTAGGTAGGTAGGTAGGTAGGTAGGTAGGTAGGTAGATAGGTAGGTAGGTAGGTAGGTAGGTAGGTAGGTAGGTAGGTAGGTACGTAGGTAGGTAGGTACGTACGTAGGTACGTAGGTAGGTAGGTAGGTAGGTACGTAGGTACGTAGGTACGGTACGTAGGTACGTAGGCATAGGTACATGTAGGTAGGTAGGTGGTATGCATATAGTTTTACATCGCCTGTAAGAGCCTCTCATAAGCGTTGAACGTGTGGCTATTTAAATCGTCTAAAATGGTTAGCAGTCTATTTATGGTGAGCCCGTAAAAACCGTTTCCCTGTGAGGAGGCGTTCATCGACCGCTGAACGTTCTTCTTCAGATGATGTTCATAAATCAAGAGAAAGAAGGAAGGAGAAACCAGATGCAGCATGGCTTCTGTAAACATACATTTTCG
Organism: Aporrectodea caliginosa; assembly: GCA_020284085.1. Classification (NCBI taxonomy): domain Eukaryota; kingdom Metazoa; phylum Annelida; class Clitellata; order Crassiclitellata; family Lumbricidae; genus Aporrectodea; species Aporrectodea caliginosa. The sequence continues at coordinate 3,845,076 of JACEVL010000124.1, read as the reverse complement.
TTTTACCTAAAAATAATGACGTCTTTTAAGATCTACTGAGCAGACAATATATCATGCGTCTTCACACATACGTACATACATACATTATATATGCATACATACATACATACATACATACATACATACAGACATACATAAGTACATACATGTATGCGTACAGATAGACATACATACATACATACATACATGCATACATAAATACATACATACATACATGCATACATACATACGTACATACACCTGTACATACATATATACATACATACATACATACATACATACATACATACATACATACATGACTTACTTTGACTGACTTATGGCCTTGGCGATGCTCCCGCACGCATAAGCCGCTCGTTTATGGAAGACCTCCATCCCTCTCTGTTGTATGCCCGGTGCGTAGCCTCCTGTACCGACCAGCCCATTTCTCCACAGTCCTCCTTTATCATATCCATCCATCGTTTCTTTTGTCTTCTCTTTTTTATACATACATACTAGCCTACATACATACATGCATACATACATACATGCATACATACATACATACATTCATACATACAATGTTACAAGCATAGATACAGAAACACAGGTATACAATACATACAGCGCGTGCGAATCTACATAAACACATAGGCCTACATGAATACATTATATATACACGCGGACATAAATACTTACATAAATACATACACACTTATGTGCATGTATACATACGTGCGTTCAAATGATGCTACTTAATGTAAGCTAGACAATGAGTACCTCGGCCGTACACCATCAGCGGAAAGACAGCGTGAAGATTGAGAAGATTTAGTCAACCACATTTACATGCAGAGACCAGAGATGGGTACGATTAGCTAGAATTGCTAATCGATTAGAATTAGAATTAGCTCCTGAAATTTGCTAATCGATTAGAATTAGAATTAGCAAAAGCTTCTAGCTAATCGATTAGAATTAGAATTATCAGCAGCTAATCGATTAGCAATTAGAATTAGATATCGATAGTTTGATACAGTGTATATATTTCCTTCATGAATTTGTCAAATTTTAATCAAAGCACAACAAGTTACTACAGCTAGTTGCTGTAGCCTATTAAAATACATAAAGCTGCAGCCTATTACAATGCCTAAATCTGTAGCTTATTACAATACCTAATGTTGCACAACTGCTATAATTATGTGAGAACAGTGCACATACCGGCAGGCAATACCACATCGGTCAATACATGCTGCAGTTATTGACATTGCTACTGCATAAGCTCACTATTGCATTTTGCAATTATCATATCTTGAATCAGTGCATCACTTAGCCTATTGCGCCTAGCTTTTACGACGTAGCCAGCAGAACTAAATACAAGTTCCATGGCAGCTGAGGCTGCAGAAAAACAGTGATGATTGAGACGAAGAACATGAAAACGTGAAAAATTTTCAGTGTTTCATGAGTAGAATGGACATAGAGCCATGACCAGATAATTGAAGTTTGAAACAGCCTTCACATAAGTAAGTAAGTAAGTATATTCTTCAAACTCAATATTACTAAACTCATTCTTAATGAACGCTTAATTTTCAGACAGCTAATCGATCAGCTAATCGATTTTCGATTAGCAATTAGCTGCAATTGCTAATCAATTAGAATTAGAATTAGCTTCAGATCACAGCTAATCGATTAGAATTAGAATTAGCTGTTTGTCTAATCGATTAGCTAATCGATTAGCATCTAATCGATTAGTTACCCATCTCTGGGCCAGAGACTAAGAAAAAGAAGTCGCTAACACTTCATGCTCATGTCCGCCTCTCAGGTTTAGCTTTGCATTAGGATGCTCTGATTTTTCTCTTTCTTATTTTCTTCTGTTTCTCCTTCTTTTGCTTATTTTATTACAACAAATAGTTTTACTATCGCAACCACCACGACCACCACCGCTACCATCACAACGACTACCATCAACTCCACTACCAAAAGAGGAACCTTAGCTGGTGTATACACTACTTGGCTAAGACCTCTAGTCTGTTTAAAAGTTTAAACTTATTAACTATCTTTGACCTACATAAACTCCAACTTGCTACCTTCATGTACCGATATCAGAGCCAAACCTTACTCAGTATATTTAATGACTATTTCTCCACTAATGCTTCTGTCCACGGTTATAACACTAGATCTCGGTTTAATCTTCGCTCTGCAATCTGTAAAACTAATGTTAGGCAATTTTCTGCTAGAATAACTGGGCCTAAACTATGGAACTCCATTGACCGTGGCATCCGTAATCAGAGCTCACTTAAAAAACTTACTTACAACTGATGTTGATTTTACTACCGCCTTATCTATTTCTCATTGTAAGTTAACTGAACTGACTCATGTTCCCTTTCAAGTCCAATCAATGTGTTCCATCATAGTGGGGAAGACTAGATAAGCCCCATGGGCTTCTTCGCCCACGAATCGATTTTACTACTTAACCTGTTAGACTATGACCTCTTCAATTTCTGCTACCTAGGCCTACTAATGGCATTTACGAAATGAAAACCGTTATTGACTGTATTCACACGTGTACATTGTATTCACTGTTCATGGAATCGATTCTAATAAATTTGAATTTTGAATTTGAATCACCATCACTACCGTCACAACCACTACCACTACTCCATAAAGTTCTAATGTATGTTTGATAAAAAAAATCAGGTGAAAGAGAATTCATATTCCGTGGAATATTGTTCCTATAGAGATGTTCCGATGCATGCTAACGTATATTCAGATCTAGCTGGTGTTCGTTGGCGAAGGGCCTGCAGTCTCCACAGTCAACAGAGCGCTGGCTCTGCTGACTTAACACAGGAACATATATAACTCCAGGGTCCACGCCGTACTTGTGCAAACAGGCGACACTCATCACAGCATGACAGTAACCCCTATCAAATATTTATACAGCGCTGGCGTTTAAAAAAATATCTGTCAAAAGCGCTATTTATAGCCATCGTAGTGTCGAATTCATTGGTGAACAGGAAGCCAGTGCAGTGTTCCTTGCTGCATATATTCTGAGTCTGAGGTGGCGTGGTCATGAGGCGGCTAAGGCATCGGCTATTCATCTTGGTGACGCGGGTTCGACCCCTGGGCCTGTCATCGGAATATCAACATAGATCGCGTTATCGAATTATGCGTTGCCGCCGAAGCCATTATCTTCGATTCGAATGCCACCTTAAATCACAAACATATTATGATATATGTGAGGACAACAAGGGTGCGTTGACCACGTTTCTGGGTAGCTCGGTTAAAAGTCGGACTGGAATTCATGGAGGGAAGAGGTAAACCTGCCCGCCATTGGATCATACTAACTCCTCCCCACTGAGATAAATATAATGCTTCTCCTCATTTGTTTTGCTCCTGCGAATCATTCCTTTTACGCCACCTGCCTGCAACCAATATTCCCATCCTAGTTTGGAACCGACTACGGTTTGTGTATCAGGAACTTTGACGGGCCATAGAGAATTATAAGTTGCTGATGTGAGCAGGAAGAAATGAACTAGGGTTCAAGCGACTTTGAATGATGGGTCACGACCTATGACCTATGACTCGCATCTAGTGCAGCCAGACAGTTCCCCATACGGAAGCTGACCTAGGTCACGGAAGGCGAGCGGAGTATTCCAGACGAAGATTCTTCTGCGCTACATTTGACCTGAAATGAACCTAAACGTTCTGGAGATTCAGTGGAAGTTCAGTGGAAGTTCAGTAGAAGTTCAGTAGAAGTTCAATAGAAGTTGAGTCGAAGTTCAGTAGAAGTTCAGTAGAAGTTCAACAGAAGTTCAGTAAAAGTTCAGTAAAAGTTCAATAGAAGTTGAGTCGAAGTTCAGTAGAAGTTCAGTAGAAGTTCAGTAGAAGTTCAGTAGAAGTTCAATAGAAGTTGAGTCGAAGTTCAGTAAAAGTTCAGTAGAAGTTCAATAGAAGTTGAGTCGAAGTTCAGTAAAAGTTCAGTAGAAGTTCAATAGAAGTTCAGTCGAAGTTCAGTAAGTTCAGTAGAAAGGTTCAGTAGAAGTTCAGTAGAAGTTCAATAGAAGTTGAGTCGAAGTTCAGTAGAAGTTCAGTAGAAGTTCAGTAAAAGTTGAGTCGAAGTTCAGTTAAAGTTCAGTAGAAGTTCAATAGAAGTTCAGTAGAAATTGGACATTCATACGTCTTTCTAAATGACCCTCCATAATGCAGTAGACAAATTGTAAATCGCGACTTTGTCTGTACGGGTTGTGGTTGTTAGCCTGTCAGTCGAGAGATCGGAGTTTAAATCTCCACTAGAGTATTCTTCTTCGTATTCTTCTTCAGCAAATTAGGAAAAGTACTTCACTTTTATTTACAACACACGAGCATATTGTTGCAACATAAACTCTCCAATGCCAGAGCACATTCAGCGTTCAGGACAGTTTATCGAGAACCTTAAAGCCTCACCTGCTTAGCCATGGGCCACAATCACAAACCCATTACGAGAATATCGATGTCAATATCTGACTACCTAAATATCTGCTATTTGAATCTTGATACTGTATGTTTGTTATTGGTGATTATGGTGTGTTTGTTGTCGGTGATAGGTATTATGATATGATGGGTGTTATTGGTGCTGATAGATATTGTCATGGTTTGATTTTGATGGTGAGAAAAATGTTGATATAATTTCTTTTGTTCGTGATGTAGGTATGGTGATATAGTGTGCTTTGTTGGTGATGATAAATTTGGTGAAACAGTGTGTTTCCTTTGGTGGTGATATGCTTGGTGATATCTAGTGTTTATGTTGCTGGTTATATCTATTTTGATATTCAATGTTCGTGTTGTTGATGATAGGTATGGTGAAATCTAGTGTTTCTTATGTTGGTGATAGGTATGGTGATATTTAGTGTTTCTGTCTTTGGCTATATCTATCGTGATATTCAGTATTCGTGTTCTTGGTGATAGATTATGGTTATACTTATTGTTTCTGTTGCTGGTGATATCCATGGTGATATCTAGTGCTCGCGTTGTTGGTGATAGGTATGGTGATATCTAGTGTTCATGCTGTTGGTTATAGGTATGGTGATATCTAGTGTTCATGCTATTGGTGATAAGTATGGTGATATTTATATTTTATGTTGTTGGTGATAGGTATGGTGACATTTAGTGTTTCTGTTGCTGGTGATATCTATGGTGATATTTAGTGCTCATGCTGTTGGAAATAGGTATGGTGATATTTATATTTTATGTTGTTGGTGTTAGGTTTGGTGATATTTGTTGTTTCTGTTGTTGGTGATAGGTATGGTGATATGGTTCCGGATACGATAGTTGGTAAGATCGTCGGCAGTGTCTGTTCTCTGAGCGGAGTGCTCGTCATCGCACTTCCGGTGCCAGTCATTGTCTCCAACTTCAGTCGCATCTACCACCAGAACCAACGCTCCGACAAACGCAAAGCACAGAAGGTAGAAGCGCCATCGAAACAAACACAAAATGTCATAATAATAATAATTTTATACGTAATAATATACGTAGACACAGCTTGTTTGCCATCGATGTCATAATCAATAACAAACTAACTGGAATGGTATCTTTGATAGAATTGTAAGTATTTGCGCCGGTGAATAGACTGGTTCCCGCGACTTCGCTTTTTGGGCGCTGTAGAAATTTTGAGTTTGAGATTACGATTCAACGATTGTCGAAACTGTGCGTTAGGTTGGAGAAATGTTTGATTTTTGACCACCTTAATTTGTTATCCATTGCTTCATTTGAGCCATTACCCAAGCCACAATATTATGCAACCTATTATTGCGTTATACGGAAGTAGACCTATAACAATAATTATTATTATTATTATAATAATCTCCGTTTATCATTTCAAACTGACACACCGTAGCATGATTACAATTCATAGTATGAACGAATGATCACAAGTTTATTACAGGAGTATAAGTTAACTGTTTTGGCAGCCACGCAAGGCGCCCTTCACGTCCTACTGCTCATTTTACCAACGCCATCTGGCAAATAAAAGCCTAAGTCGACCTTTCAGAGGGTAGCGGGAAGCGATCCCGCGTCCGTGCTGATCTTCTGCTCTTCGTGCCAGAGTGTTACCATTACCATAAACCCCTCAACGAGTTTACCGGAACAGATCAAACAACTTTAAATGGCAGTTATGCGACCAGTTACCCAAAAAAACGCAAGAAATCCAAAACAGACTAATGAAAGAAGTGGGAAACGTGATCGTGGACACATTAGAATCCGAACATGTGGGATTTATCAAGAAAATATATCTGCAGACAAGGAACCAATTTATCCAAATGAAAGGCAAGAGTAAACAGCGCTAATACGAACGTCAATGAGTTATGTTAAATTACTCTCAGGTTCTGGCCTTCGTAGCATTTTCACCTGGCTCTAGTTACCGTATTTCTGAGTCTCTCTTACCACTCCTACTGTTTCTAACTCACTGTTTCATATTACCAATTACTTCCATACTGTTGCTGTGGATTCGCTATGATTGCAAGGTTTTCTGTTTTGTTATGTTGTTGAAAGGTAATTCTTACCTGTGTAAATTACCTGTACTTTCAGCATTGGGATATAATTTACTTATTATACAGTCCTTCACTTACTGTACCTGTGTATCTATGGATTTAAGAATGTACGTATGAATACTGCGTGTGTGTGCACTGTTTGTAGGTATATTTGTATACATGTATGTATGTAGGTGTGTATGTATGTATAGTTGTATACATGTGTATCTATATATGTAAGTATTAATGTATGTATTTAGTAATGTATGTATGCTTGCATGTATGCATGTTTGCAAATATGTTTGTTGATCTGTATGTATGCATGTATTGTATATATGTAATACTTATGTATGTATGCTTGCATGCATAAAATTATATGCATCTATGTATGTGAAAAAGCTGATTCTCGCGCCTTTGTTTTCTTCGGGCGCAGCATATGAATCTCCCGATTACAATTTTACACTTGTGATTTTGATGTCAACCGAGTAAAAGCGCTTTTATACGATCATCTATAGTATACAGAGTTGCTTTCTAAGCACTTTGACACAAACCTTGCATCGCTCTACACTTGGAAATAGAGCAAAACGAGGCCAAATAACAAACAGAAGTGTAAAAATCGTTCGTAAGCGAACTACATCCGCTAACGACCGATTCTCGTCGGTTGGAGCTTAGGACGATCTTGGACCGTAAGCGTCCAACGGGGCGCAGACGGACCATCTGGTCGAAGGGGCTTCAATGGTGAACATCTGGCCGGGAGGAACCGGTCTGTCTACGGGCGACCATTTCTGCGTGATCCGGCGAACGATCGGGACCTCTGCCGACATGCATTATGCAGGGAATCGACGGCGCTGCATGGACGGAATGGGAAACCTATCTCGACGTGATTTACTAAGACTGGAATTGCCTTCGGTCGGCAATTCTTCCCGCGGGAGACAAACTTATGAAGAGGAAAACGAAGCGTGAATGACGACGGTGCTGATGATGCAAGTGTCATGAACTGTGTTCAACCGTGTTACTTCGCTCCTTCTTGTCCTCTCTTTGTCGGGATCCGTTCAACGCTTCCTCTCCCGAAAGACCGTGTCGTCGTCGTCATAACGACGCAAGGTGTCGCCCTCTGAAAGTAGTCAACCAAGGAGCGCCTCTCGCCTATGTATTCTCGTTCCGGCGCTATAAAAATAAGTTGAAGGAGTGAAGGAATGAATGCGGCAGTTGTGAGAAAACGCAGATGTGATTTCGCTATATACGAAGACACCGTCATATAGTTTTTTGGGTGTTCATATGCATTATGCATGTATGTATGAATGTTAACTATGTATGTGTGCATGTATTTATGTATGTGTAAATATATTTGTACGTGTGTGTGTATGCATAATTTTACATGTGTATCCATTAGGCCTATAACTTCTTTAACGCCCTTAAAAATCTCTCCAAATCGTTTCTGCCTATAGCCGAACTAATCTTAGAGTTTTAAAGAATGACGAATGCACCGACTGACTCATTCACTCACCACTCACTCACCCACTCACTCAACCACTCATTGACCGACTTATAGAGTGACTGGTTGACTGGTTTCATGGCTGACCGCTTGCTTATTACCTTGCATACTGATATCGCGCCTTCTTGCTGGCGACCATGCATTCTTAACACATGTAAAAGCATCCTTGAAGTAGCTTGCTGCTGACGATGCTATAGAAATTGTCGTAATATTAGAATTACAATTACAGATCACAGTTACAAATCACAATTACAAATCACAATTACAAATTACAATTACAAATTACAGTTAAAAATTACAATTACAAATCACAATTACAAATTACAATTACAAATTACAATTACAAATTACAATTACAAATTACAATTACAAATCACAATTACAAATTTCCCAATTACAAATTGCGATTACAAATTACAATTACAAATTACAATTACAAATTACAATTACAAATCACAATTACAAATCACAATTACAAATTACAATTACAAATTACAATTACAAATTACAATTACAAATCACAATTACAAATCACAATTACAAATTACAATTACAAATTACAATTACAAATTACAATTACAAATTACAGTTAAAAATCACAATTACAAATTACAATTACAAATCACAGTTATAAATTACAATAACAAATTACAATTACAAATCACAAATTACAAATTACAGTTGCAAATCACAATTACAAATTACAGTTACAAATCACAAATTACAAATTACAGTTGAAAATCACAATTACAAATTACAGTTACAAATTACAATTACGAATTACAACTACAAATTACAATTACGCTTTCCCTGTCTTGTCATCGCTTTGATGTGTTTCCTCGTTTGTTCTAGAAAGCGCGACTGACTCGTATTCGAATGGCTAAGAACGCTTCGTGCAATGCCTTCATAAACAGCAAGAAGAAAGCGGAGAAGCGTCTGCTGGCTCTGCAGAGCGGAACAGACATGCAGCAGCTGCTCAAGGATGACGACCTCTTTCAACTTCAACATCATCATCTACTCACATGCCTAGAAAAGACGACGGTTCGTTACATTACACACCCCCACAGGAGCTGCTTCATCACATGTTCTCGCATAAACTGTAATGTAAAAGCAAATGCAGTTTGGCATATATTGTAATGTAAAGCAAATGTAATGTAAAGCTAATTAGCGGGTACTGTAATGCAAAGCAATATAATTTATGAGGTCCTACCTTTACCTTCATATCCGTTTCTTGTCTTCTCTTACCTTCGCCTCTCTTGCATTGGCACGAACTTAGTTAGCCTAACTTAACTTTTCTTCTGCTTTGGGTTGGATTGGGTTAAGTTGAATTAGATTAGATTATATTGGGTTGGGTGGGACTGGGTTGGCTTGGGTTGGATTGGACTGGATTGAATTGAATTGAATGTGATTGGGTGGTTGGCTGGATTAGGTTGTGTTTGGTTGAGATGGGTTAGATTGGGTTGAATTGGGTTGGATTGGGTTGAATTGGGTTGGACTGGGTTGGGTTGAATTAGATTCGATTAGCTTAGAATAGGTTAGAAACATCATCTGGACGCAACCTTGAATGAAAACATTGGATCGGGTGTTTTTCCGTTCAGAACCGCGAGATCATTGATACGAACGACGTCCTTCACAACACGCTCAACAAACACGGAGGGGGCTCAGCTGCGAACCACCGGAGGACGTCCTCCCTCAGCATCTTCGGTCCCTTAGGAAGTCACAGCGTCGACCGGAGACCCTCCCGCCAGTACAGCCACAGCCACAGTCACAACGCCGTCCAGTTCGCCGATGCCACGCACCCTCAGGCGACGGAGACTGACCACATCCCGGGCGCTGGCCTGAGAAGAGCCGAGTCGACCATTGCTGCTGATGATGATGATGAAGAGGGGGAACCGACCATCACCGCAAACAAACGGAACCACAGGTCAGTCGTAATCGTTAAGGCAGAATTCTAAAGCGCCACTCTAATGGTTTATTCGCGAGCATGAATAATTCATGAGTGTTGAATAATTCATGAGTGCTGAATAATTCATGAGTACTGAATAATTCATGAGTACTGAATAAGTCAGAGTGCTCTATAAATAAGTACTAAATAAATCATGAGTGCTGACTAATTCCTGAGTGCTGAATAATTCATGCATGTTGCATAATTCATGAGCGATGACTAATTTATAAACGCTGGATAATTCATGAGTGCTGTATTCTCTGAATTCATGATCTCTGACGTCATAGAAAAATTACCAAGTAAAATTAGCAGACGTCGGTTATATCCTAAAATATCCTAATCTAACAGAGGCTAGCTAGGCTAACCTAACTGGAAACAATTACAGCATGCGCTAACCTGAATTGAGTTGTTGCTCTCATTTGCATTGGACAGAATTTGCTATTTAATAATAAGTAATTAATCATCCAGTGATTCTAGTCTAATCTTACATGGAAAATCGATCAGCAGGTCTAATAATTATAGTCCAATCTAAGCTAATTCAATACAATGTAAGATAATCTAACTTATAACAATCCTGAATACAATACATTAAAATGCAAAACAGTAAAATACAAACAACTGGTTTAATCTTATATAATAATCTAGTCTAATCTAGCCTAATCCAGTCTAATCCACTATAATCCGGTCTAATATGGTTTGCTGCAGTCTAATTTAGTCTGATCCAGTCTAACCTAGACTAATCCATTCTAATCTAGTCTACTCCGGTCAAATCTGGTCTAATACAGTCCAATCTAGTCTCATCCGGTCTAGTCTAGTCTAAACCAATCTAGTCTAGTCTAATCCAATCTAATCCAGTTTACTCCAGTATAATCTAGTCTACTCCGTATTATTTAGTCTTATCCAGTCTAATCTAGTCTAATTTAGTCTAATCTAGTTTTATGTAGTCTAATCTAGTTTAATGAAGTCTAATATAGTCTAGTCTTCTACAGAAAGCTCCTTCAGCAAACGTTAATTTCACTTAATCTGGGAAACAAAAGAGATGCACAGAAATTGCGCATCTAAAGACAGCTGACGTTGTTCTAATCTAAGACTGATGGATCCATCGGCTGTTTCTTATTTCGCAGCGTAGTATTGAATTTAGGATTGTTCGGTCTGGGTCTGGCGCTGCCAGTTGGGGATTGCCCTCTGGCTACCAACGGGAGCTATGCTGCCCCATCTCAGCTTTGGCTGGCTGCCGAAATCTTCGTTCTGCGTCTCGAGGTGAACTTGTTGTTCCTTTTCAAGGATAGAGCGTCGTGCTTTCCAGTTGATGGGCGGTCCACCTGGAATAACCGTTCTTCAGATCTACTGTTCTTTTAATCAGGGACTCTGCATTCACCTTTTACTAGCGTTTGAAAACTATTGTCTTCCGCCTGGGTGGGCTGAGTATGACTCTGAGTAGGTGTCTAGGAGAGGCCTTATAAATGCTCTGACTGATTAAATGAATGAATGAATGATTGATTAAGGTAAAAATCAATTAATCAATCAATTAAACAATTAATCAATTAAGCAATTAATCAATTAGGCAATTAATCAATTAAGCAGATAATTAATTAATATAATTAATGAATGAATCAGTTTTTTATGTAACTCATGTCTGAGCTTAAGACTCATCTCTATTTCAACTTCCTCACTCTGCATTGGAATCATTATGGCAGTTCATTCAGAATTGTTTCTTCCAACGGATCAGGGTTTTGAGGACATTAATAATTATTTCAGTTGAAACGACCATTGCCTAAAAAAACCTAGGGCATTATTGCAACGGCGCCATAGAAGTCATCGTATTTGATTGGATTAGATTTGAGTAGAATGTGATTTTAGTGGATTAGATTTAATTAGAATGGATTTTATTGGATTAGATTTTATTAGACTGGATTTTATTGGATTAGATTGGAGTAGAATGGATTTTATTGGATTAGATTTGATTAGAATGGATTTTATTGGATTAGATTTGATTAGAATGAATATTATTGGATTAGATTTGATTAGAATGAATATTATTGGATTAGATTTGATTAGAATGAATATTATTGGATTAGATTTGATTAGAATGAATATTATTGGATTAGATTTGATTAGAATGAATATTATTGGATTAGATTTGATTAGAATGAATATTATTGGATTAGATTTGATTAGAATGAATATTATTGGATTAGATTTGATTAGAATGAATATTATTGGATTAGATTGGAATAGAATGGATTTTATTGGATTGGATTGGAGTAGAATGAATTTTGTTGGATTAGATTGGAGTAGAATGAATTTTATTGGATTAGATTTGATTAGATTGGATTAGAATGGAGTAGATTGATCATTGGAGTAGAAGAGATGTTATTAGATTTTATTGGATTAAATTGAAGTAGAATGAATTAGATTGGAGTAGAATGGATTTTATTGCATTAGTTTGGCGTAGAATGGAGTATAATGAATTTTATTAGATTAGATTGAAGTGGAATAGCTTTAATTAGATTTATTTGATTAGATTAGAGTAGATTGGATTAGATTAAGTTAGATTAGATGAGATTTAATTAGGTTAGATTAGATCATAATATTAGGTTAGACGAGATTAAACTGGGTTAGATGCGATTATATTATTATTGAATAAATTTAGATTAGATTCGATTCGATTGGATTGTGCAGAGTATACTGTACGGACCCCACGACACAAGTCAGACAGTTTTTAATTTTTAATTACAAGGATTCTGGGATATAGAGGAAGTTAAAATATTATAGCGCTAATATAGCGCTCAACTGTTGGTATTATCGACTTTTATTTTATTAACAAAAAGAAGATTTAATCGAAACCATAATATTATTATTACGGTGTCTTGTTCGTGTTAATTTTCTGTGACATTTTCGGACCCCCTAATTAGCGGATTCTGTGCGACCACACGGTTTGCACCCCAATAAGGATTGGATTAGGGCTATAGATGTGTCCAGCAGTCAGAGAACTGGAGAGGTAATGTGACCATATAACAGTTTGTTCTCAAGACTCTCAAGAGACGATGAAATGCTTTGGCAGTAGACATTTTATGTCCCAGACATGTCACGTGACAACATGTCTCATCAAACCAGTTTTTGAGTCTTCTCCGACCGTTATAGGAGTCGAGCAATTTTATAGCGCCAGTGCTGAGCGGACTTCTTTGTCGGTGTTAATCCTCCTCTGTCCTGCTTAACTGACAAAACACGAACGAAAGACAGCCACCTCATCGTCCACATTAGAAACCGCTCAGTCGTCGCCTGCTGTCTAAGCCTGTTTTTCTAGCTCATTTTCTTCGACGAAGAAGCCTTGTCATTGCCTATTTCGGAAGTAGCCAGATGCGGATTTACATTTCTCTATGTGTGTTTGTATGGCTCTGTGTACTTTTGAGTGTATGTCCGAGTTTGTCTTTGTCGTTTTTGTCAGCTGCCATAAGCGGATTTGCCGGCAGCGTTTAATTCCAGGCGCTTGTCTTGACACGTCAAGTAACCAGCCAAAATAGGTAAACAAGTAAGTAGGTGAACAAGTATACGCGGATGTAGGCCAGACACTTCTATAGCGCCACTGTTCTTTGCACAGGGCTTCAGTCGAGGGTAAAGTGGTTGTCCTTATCAAAGCATGCAAACAGTTAAGCAAGGAGATATGTTAACAGGTGGGTGAGCCAGTGAGTGAGCTACTGAGCTTGGGTGGTTGGGTTGCTGGGTGGGTTTTGGGTGGATGGGTATGGGTGGGTGAGTTCGGATGAGAGAGCAATTGGGTGTAGCTGGATATGTATTCGTAAGTAGGCGCTGTCTACAAACGAAGAAGGTAGATAGGTAGGAAATGAGGTCGACCTAAAGTAATAAAATTAATTAGAAGACAGGAAGTAATTATGAGCGTTAGTTATTATGATTATTAATAATTGTAATTATTATTAATAATGATCATTAGTTATCATGATATTAGTTATTAGGACTAATAGCAATTAAAATTGTTAGTAATTAGCATTGTAAGTAATTTTTCAATAAGTCAATCTTATGCAATATGTAATTAATTAGGATTGTTAACGGAACATAATGTGAATTTCTGATGACAGTTAACTGTTAAAAGAATTCGATGTTCATAACTGATGATGATCTGAATGATTTTAGCGAATGCATCGAAGCTATTTTTTTAGGAGGGGTAAAACATGATTATTTGAAAATATATGTATGCAAGATTCATGCAAAATGAAAAACAGGAAATCAAGAACATGAGTATTTTTCATAGTTCATTTTTTGTTATTCTTACTTAAAGTTAAATATCTAAGTTTCATTTTGTGTATCATTAGTATCATTAGTGCTTTACTGCTCTACAACTTGTTAAACAACAAAAGGTAGTAGTAGTAGTAGTAGTAGTAGTAGTAGTAGTGCAGGGCAGCAGCAGCAGCAGCAGCAGCAGCAGCAGCAGCAGCAGCAGCAGCAGTAACAGCAGCAGTGTAGCAGCATTATAGCTGAGTTGTTGCAGTAGTTATAACAACAACAACAATAATAATAATAATAATAATAATAATAATAATAATAATAATAATAATAATAATAATAATAATAATAATAATAATAATAATAATAATAATAATAATAATAATAATAATAATAATAATAATAATAATAATAATAATAATAATATAATAATAATAATAATAATAATAATAATTAATAATAATACATTTTTCAGAGCAGCCGATAAGCCCGCCAAAAAGTTTGAAGTTGGATTCTGTCGGAGTGCAGTTCCAGTCCTTCCACTGAGACCTGGAGACGTGGACAAGCGGACATCTTCCATGGATCCAACGTCCGGTCATCCGGGGAATCCGAATCCAACCACCTGTCGTTCAGCAAACATCCGCGAATCCACTTCGTCCAAGAATTCCTCCTCCGGAACTTCTCGGAACCGACCGGAAACGCCCGGACACGTCCGGAAACAGCCGGGCCAAACCGGAAACAGTATGGCCGACTGCTCCTCTAACAGTTGCCACGGTAACAGCTCGCCAGGATGGCGCTGCAGTTCTCACGGCCATAGCAACGGACAGCAACCGAGTTCCAACATGGCGGAGTCCTCTTCTCAGCAGATGTCGACTCTATAGCGACGCACTGACCGGAAGTAGCGGGGGCAGAGGATGGGTGCTCGAACAGTGTCCAGCTGATGGTCAGCTGTTGGCCATGCGCTGGTCAGTCGGACGATGATGGACAGATGGACGGAAGGAAGAACCGAGTTCTTTAGCAGTTGAGGCCAATTTAGGCGCGCTTTATATTCGACTACTTCTCTGTCTGTCTGTCTGTCTGTCTCTGTCTCTTCTCTCTCTCTCTGACTTCTTGTCTTTATCGCCTTTGGCTGTCACTGTGTCCGTCTTCATCTGCTATTTGTCTCTCTCTGTGTCTGCCTCTTTTTCTGCCTAACTTTCTTTCCCTCGAGTTCTTTTCTGCATACCATAATTTATATTTCTCTCTGCATTTCTTTGTCCCTCTCGCTTCTTCTTAGCCGTTGAGTCTGTATTAATCGTGTCTGTGTGTCGACGTTTCTATGTGCATCTGTCTGTATGTCTCTCTCTGTGTCTGTCTGCCTGTTTCAGATGCTGTTCTGCTTGAAACGTCAGCTCTGTGTATAAGATCTTTGTCTATGTAGCCTGCCATATCTACTTCGAACTCTCTTCTCTCTCTTAGCTTATTTTGTTTCTGTCTCTTCGTCTTTGTCTGCATGTCCGTCTCAGTACGTTTCTTATTAACATCACAATTTATCTGTTTCTCTCTCTCTGTTTCGATGCGTCTGTCTGTCTCTCTGTCTGTCTCTGTCTGTTTCTGTCTGTCTCTCTACCTCTCTATCTCTGTCTGTCTGTCTCTGCCTCGATGTGTCTCTTCTTTAAAAAAAGTATTATTGTTCTCTTTCTCAACTCTCTGCCTCTGTCTGTCTGGTCTATCTGTTTATCTGTTTCTGTCTTCTCTCTCTCCTTGTTTGTCTGTCTATTAACCTGTCGTGTCCATTTCTATCACTTATCTATCCCACCGTACTTCTCTCTATACCTCTTTCCTCTTGTAAAGTTGTTTTCTTCTATTCTTTCCCTTTGTATGTGTCGTTGTATGCCTCATTCTTCTTGCCTGGGATCCTTAGCCCAACCTTTCCATCTCCATTCTCTTGCTTACGTATCGATTCATCTCTTTTACTCACGACTGAAGATAGTATTCTACCCGGTGCATAACTTCAGCTCTTACGCCATTTCTGCGAATCTTATTCTACCCGATGCATTTCCCCCGCTCTCTCTTTCCACCTACTTCCACGTGACTCGCATTTCCGTTTCCCCGGAAACGAGTTCCCATGACGACGCGGGCGCATGCGCCTAACCGACCGTAAACAAAGACTTGTATTACAGTAGACTGTTAACATTTCGCGTTGGCTGTTTTATTGCGCAGTATACTGACATATCTTAACGGAGCTTCTTCTTACGTTTGCGCTGGCACGTGCGGCACTTGCATTCTGGTCACTGGTCACCAGGTTTCCACCATCAAGCATCACTGATGAGTGCGGCGAAAGAACGCCGCCAATGTTCAGTATGCTCAGTGCAGTACTCTGTTCAGTATGTTCTAATATGTTCAGTATGTTCTAATATGTTCAGTATGTTCTTATACACATCTGTTGCACAGTAATAAGGTTTACGGGTAACGCATTAGCCAACCGAATATACATGCAAATAATAGATACACATTCTATTACATAGATCTATTATCTATATATGATATATAAAATTATATATAGATAACGTTTGTCGATAACTTATATTATACACAGAAGTATTTATAAATTATATCTGATGTATATAATTTATATACATATGTATATAGACCTATATATACATTATAATATAAGAGGTATGTTAAGATGGACTTAAAGAAGATTATCTGTGTTGACCTGTACATAAAATGTATTAGGAATAGTTTATAGATTAGGTGAACAGGTTCTCACACCCATCACATTCACCGTTGGCTCTGTTTCAGTCGAGGCTCTTAATGAGTCTCGAACTGGCTGTGGCTCGGCCTTGTTTAACTATCGGTTGGTATCGTCTGCATTTGATACTGCAGTGACGCCCAATAAGTTGTTCATTATGATGATGATGACGACGACGACGACGATGATGATGATGATGATGATGATGATGATGATGATGATGATGATGATGATGGTGATGGTGATGGTGATGATGATGATGACGACGATGATGATTATTATTATGATGATGATGATGATTATTATTATTATTATTATTATTATTATTATTATTATTATTATTATTTCATATTATTATTATTCATTTATTATTATTATATTTATTATTTTTTTAAAATTATTATTATTATTATTACCATTATTATTGTTAGTTTATGATAACTCTTAAAATAGCCTCTGTCTATGATGAGTATTATTATGGCGTTTGTCTTTCACGTCAAGGTCCAGAATTTAAATCCTGGCATATCTTCTGAGATTGGTGATTTCCATGACCCGCCTTAGCACTCCTATGACTCGAAAAAACGCCTTGTCCATTTGGTTCGATTACTGCTGTCACATATGCGCCTAAGCCAAAATAACCTTCAACCCAAGGGCCTGGTCTTCGCATAGTAAGTTAGATAGAGACGCAATAACTGACTGATTATCTTACTTACACTGCCTTGTGATAGTCAATTGTCTGATAATATACTTTGGCCACAGTAGATGTCTAACTGCAAGCCACTATACAGCTTGATTTTATTGTGAGATAGTTTTAAGTCCAACTACTATCAGTTCCACTACTATCAGCCCTACTACAAGTCGCCGCTTCTAAGATACTCTAAAATATGGACATGTGTGAATAGCAAAACAAAGTATAAGTATGACAAACTATTGCATACTGCGTACAAAATACTGTTTATATAGTGATAGTTAGTGAGAATAGGATAAACGTTCTTGTTTTGTGATCAAATGACTGCTGTAAACCGGTTTCGATTTAAAGAAGATTTGTTTCATAATAATTATGTTCGTTAGTTTGTGCGTACAGTCGTTCAACTTGGAGAACATTAAAACTGTACGGTAGGCCGGGTAGGGACATTAAGAGACTCTCTTCTGATTACTGTTACATTCAGAAATAAGATGAAGTTTGTAGTTAAGTGTTCGCTTTTAATCTACAGCTGCATTGTATATCTGTTGCATATTATCAGAGTCGATTTTATTGCACCATCGAGACGTATAGACCCCTAGGCCCTACTCTTGTGAATAGCGCTATTGTGAGGTAAGCAATGCGCTATAACAGATGTCTAGACACTAAGATACATACATACATATACATACATACATACATGCATGCATACATACATACATACATGCATACATACATACATACATACATACATACATACATACATACATACATACATACATACATACATGCATACATACATACATACATGCATACATACATTCACATACATGCATGCATACATACATACATATAAATCATACATACATACATACAAATCATGCACAGACATACATACAATAACATACATAAATACATACATACATACATACATTCATACATTCATACATGCATTACATACATACATACATACATACATAAATACATACATACATACATACATACATACATACATACATACATACATACATAGATGTACATTTATATAGCGCTTGTTTGAAATGTCTGTGGATAAAATTTGACATAATCGACAGCTACTTTATAATTTCATACTGAAGCTATATAAATTTACTAATTAGTATAATACTAAATAATTCGCATCTGAAGATAAAGAAATGACGTAATTGGCACGCTTTCGCAATAGGCAAGCGTCATGTCCCTGTGATGACGTGGATCACTCATGTATTCTCGGTTGTTATGGCGACCACAATGGAGAGTAATTGAATAAGTAAGAAAGGAAGTAATTAATTAAGTAAATGACCTTCTGAAGGCAGTGGCGCTATATAAATGCTCGATTACGATTACGATTTGTATCTGACGTTCCTTTATTACACTTTTGGAACAATTACAAACCGAGCCGTGCCGAGTATTCTATTCGCTTAGGTTACTCGATTCCAAATCGACTTAAAGAAAACTAGCGAGTAACGGAGTACTCGATAAGCTATGGCCGAGTACTCGAGTAACGAATTACTCGGATAGCGCAACTCTGTTATATAAACATTTAAAATGGATTATAGCATGACGAAATACGTTCGACTTAAGATAAATCAATACAGAAGACCACTTTAAACAGTTTACATCTAACAGTTGGTTGGATAAAAGGACGTACTCCCGTGCGAAGAGGCCACTCTGAAATTATAAACAATGCGTGACGTATTATATAATGCACTTCTAGGAAAGTGCATCGAATTCCGTCAGATCCACTTTATGTGTCTAATGGCGTCATTTATTAAACCTGTTGTATGACGCAATATTACAGCCACTCTGCGCATAGATAATCCATGGTATACGATCTCGTCTGACCTTTGACGTCTGACCTTTGACGTCTGACCTGTAATTGAAAGTGAGGCAGAGCGGGGAAACGTCCTTCGTTTCCAGGTAGATCTATCTTCGTCGGTTCGTGGATGGATGGCCTGGAGGGTTTCTTGGAAGGTTTCTTGGAAAAATCTACCTCTGTTCCTGCGCTGAGTTCGTTGTTGCTTGGTCGAGTTCTTGCTTGGGGCATCAACAGTCCACGTGTTAGCATCTAGTTCTGTTGGCGGGGGAGGTAGGTAGATTAGAGCCGTATCTAAGGGTGATCGGGCACGTGGTAGACTGCCGTTGAGAAACTTGCAATAATAACCTCTAGGATAAGAGAAGGGAGGGTAACGATGGGAGAGGAAAAGAGAGGGGAGAGGATTGGAGATGAGGAGGAGAGCAGAGCAGAACAGAGGAGAACAGATCAGAGCAGAGGAGACCAGAGAGGAGGCGAGGCGAGCAGAGCAGAGCGGAGGAGGAGCATAGTAAGCGTCATGTCTTTGTGATGATGCGAAAATCTCTCTCTCTCTCTCTCTCTCTCTCTCTCTCTCTCTCTCTCTCTCTCTCGGTTTCTATGGCGACCACTGTGGATAGTAATTGAGTAAATAAGCAAGTAAGCAAGGAAGTTATTAATTAAGTAAATGATCTTCATTTGCATCTGACAAGAGCTTCTTTATTACAATGTATAGAGCAATTACATACTATTGATCATTACCCTGGTATCCAAACAAACAAAACATTACTGTTTCAGTCTTAAATGTAAATTTGAAATCAATTTCTAATTTAAATTTAGTTTTAATTTAAATTTGAATTTTGAATTTAATTTACATTTGAATTTGGTTCAACCGCATGAGAAAAACCGGGTTTCCAAGGAGATTTTTACGACAAATAGATTTAGTCGAAATTTTACTAGAAGAAGTTCTCATAGATGCTTATTTATGTAGAATACCCAGTATTGACCACAATGAGCATATTCTAGGAAAAGAATTCTACTGA
>JACEVL010000124.1:3779649-3817149 GCA_020284085.1 Aporrectodea caliginosa | reverse complement strand
AGGGGTTGAACTGCCAACCCTCCGACGGCTAAAACATTGGATAATCCCAAGAGACAGTGATGGGTAAACGGCTTCACTTTTCTTGGCCTCTGCATATGTGGCAGCTGGCCAGTCTTATTTCACACCCCCTGACCTCCAACCAAAGGTGTACGGCCAGTGAACTGATTTTATAGCTGAGTTTGTTAGGGAAACACCGAAACAGTTGGAATTGAAATATCGAGACAGTTTTCTCCTCTGGTGAGATTTCAACCCCGAACTCTAGCTGACAGTTCATCACGGTAACTCCTAGACTATCACACATCGATCTAATCCAAAGTTCATCCTTGCCATCAGCCATAAGCGTAACTCTAGGCCTATCAATTACCGTTATATCCATGGTCGTCGTTTTCATTGGCGCTCTTGCATGTAACAATAGCCATTGCTAATGAGCACGCGTCGATATTAGGCTGGGGAGTGACAGTTATGCGTGCGTGCATTGCATGACGCCTGTCGTCAGGAATGACGGAATGAAGGACTGACGGAACGATGGCATGAGACAAAGGTGAAATTAAGAAAATGACCTAATTATGGAATGAAGGAATTGCGGATTGATGGAATCAGATCTTGACAAAATGACGGAATGAAGTGATGTCGGAATGACGTCTGCAACTCTGCATGTGTTAGTTTTTCTTCGCTATGATAAGAAGTACGAGGAACTGAATATCAGATGAGAAGCCGTGTCAGCCTGAGAGTGATTAGCATGGAACACAGGAGGAGCACGAGAGGAGGAGGAGGGAGAGAAAGATGAGGTGGAGGAGGAGGAAAAGGAAGAGGAAGAGGAGGAAGAAGATAAGAGGAAGAAGGAGGAGGACGAGACGAGAAGAAGGAGAAGGAGGACGAAGAGGAGAGGAAGAGAGAAGGAGGAAGAGGAGAAGGAAGAGGAGAAGGAGAAAGAGGAAGGAAGAGGAGGAGGCAGAGAAAGATGAGAAGGAGTAATGAGGAAGAGGAGGAAAAGGAGGAGGAAGAGGAGGAGGAAATGAAGGAGGAGGACTACGACAAAGAACAGGTTGAGGAGCGAGCACGAGCAGGAGACTGCAGAAGAATGATGTGGAGGAAGAATGTAAGGAGGAAGAATGGGAGGAGGAGGAGGCTGAGTAGGAGAATGCGAGGCAGAGGATGAGCAGGAGAATATGGAAGAGCAGGAGATGAAAGGATGAGGAATAGGGAGAGGAGGAAGAGCGGAGAAGAGGAGGAAGAGGAAGAGGGGAGGAGGAATAGGAAGAGAAAGAGGCGAGGAGGAGGAGGAGGAATAGGACGAGGAGGAGGTCGTATAGGACGAGGAGAAGAGGAGGAGGAATGAGATGAGGTGGATGAAAGGGGAATAGGATGTGGAATAGGTGGAGGAGAGTAGCGTTGGAGCATTAGGAACACAACGTGTGTATCTCATTCTGTTTCTCCCTCTTTTGCTGTCGCACATTATAATTATCTATTAAATCAATGCAAGGCTTGTCGCTGTGACCTGCCAGGGCACTGTCGAAACCCCCTCCCCCCGTGAATTCCTGGATCCTTAGCCCCGTGCCAGTCACGGATGCGTGACTTTGAGGCATGACCCACCGCAGATAGGTCATGGGGTGAATGATTATTCGGGGCAACGACGACTGACCTGTCAGCTGAAGCTACAACAGGAGGTTGATAGATCGATTCCTATTGTTAGGATTGGATAGGTGAACAACCACAGGTGCATGTTCTGTGTATTCTTCTGTGTATTCTTCTGTATGTGTGTATGTGTGTGTGTGTGTGTGTGCGCGCGCGTGTGTGTGTGTGTTTCGTGATAACGCGCGGGAAGGATCCCATAAGACGCTACTTCGAAGGATTCGACCAGGGATAGATGAGGCCAGGGATAGATGGCATACATGTACGGAGAGCTATTTCCGGCTGGTATGCTGTCATCTCTGCGCCTGGACGTATCTCTCGATGTCTGTGTAAGGCTGTTTCTCTCTTTTCCTATGTCTGCTTCTGTCTGTGCTTCGGTCGATCTTCTGTCTCGTTATAATTCTCTCTTTCTATTAAAAAACAAAGAAAGAGATAAGGACGAGAGAGATATTACCTGTTCGTTCCGAAAAAATTCACGTCTACAGGTAAGTTTGGAGGAATAGACAGGTGGTCTTGATGATGCAAGAAGAAAGATGAGCAGACGGTGAGTGGTGTATGTAATACTATGTATGTGTATGTATGCATGCATGTCTGATGTTCCAGCGCGTCGGGTACTTCGCTCTGCGACGAGGGGTGAGTTCCTTGTTCCACGGACTCGCTTGGCTATTAGGCAGCGCCGTGTTTCTCGGTTGTTGGCCCTTCCATCTGGAATGACCTACCACTTAAGCTCCGTTTTTACTTGTAAGCCATCTGACAGGGTTCTACAAGTCCCTCAAGTCTTTTTCTTTAGTCATGTGGCTGGGCCGGGAGCGCTCCTGAGTAGTTTCTTGAAGGGGCGCTATATAAAATCTCTGAATAATGAATGAATGAATGAATGAATTTATGTGTGCATGTATGTAGGCTATACATGTTTATATATGTATGTATGCATTTGTTTATGTTTTTTTCTGTGTATGTACCTGAGTATTTATTAAGTGCCCCA
This sequence comes from Aporrectodea caliginosa, assembly GCA_020284085.1. Classification (NCBI taxonomy): domain Eukaryota; kingdom Metazoa; phylum Annelida; class Clitellata; order Crassiclitellata; family Lumbricidae; genus Aporrectodea; species Aporrectodea caliginosa. The sequence continues at coordinate 3,814,535 of JACEVL010000124.1, read as the reverse complement.
CAGAGGTATGACATTGTGTAGGCTACATGTCATTCATGGATATTCGATGTCTTATCGTGACTATGTTGTCACGTAGTTGGATTAACTGAGGTGAGGTAATATGTAAGATAAGATGAGGTATGGAAGGATAAGGTGAGGTAACTGAAACGTAATCATGATCTCCGTTGAGGTAAAATAAAATACGGTAGATTAACCCTCGGGCTACCAAGGGGGGGTGGTTGCCACCCCCCCCTAGGTTTTTTTCATTTCGAACTTTTTCCGTATGGAATAAAAATTTGACCTTTTAGGTAGCTGTAGGGGGTTCATTTACACACGTTTTGAGGTAAAATGTGAGATGATATCTCACACCGTTCAAAAGTTATACCCAATATACCCGAGGTACCAGGGGGTGGATGGATACCCTCCCTAGATTTTCGACTATATCTTATCCGTCATTTAATATTAAGAGACACAAATTATACCATTCTATAGAGGGAATGTGGGGCTACATTTCTATGGTCACTGAGTTGACCTGAGACAACCGGAAGTGCTCAAAATAAATAATAATACGCGTAATATGCGTGAAAAATGGCTGAATGGAAGGACTCCCCCTTAGTTTTTTGTCTGTAGCGTATTCATTTGTCTTCCTGGAAGAGAAACAAAGATACCATTCTTTAGAGGGAATGAAGGGCTTCATTTGCATACCTACATCTTTGTCTTTTTGAATACCGGAAGTGATCAAAATAAATAATAATACGCGTAATCTGTGTGAAAATGGCTGAATACAGCATTACAACGTAAACCGATATATATGTATGGATATATATGTATGGATGTACATTTATACTATATAAACATGTGTAGGGATGATTTTGTGTATCTTTTATACATAGATTAGTTTCAAAACACACATAATCTTATATTTGTTTATCCAAAATGTACAAAATGTACGCAATAATATACAATATTGCTAATTAATGGGTTTCTTTGTTAAAAGTGATGTAATTTCGAGCTGCATTCACATAATGTACAACTAAATATACCATTCTGTGCAGAAATGAATGCTGAATCCAATGCTATATTACAAGTTATGATATGTAAAACCAAACACGAAATCCAAGGGGGTGGTTACCCCTTGGTAGTCCGTGTTACAAAAAAAGCTTGGTAGCCCTAGGGTTAAGATAGGGTAAGGTAACGTGGGACTAGATAAGTAGGATAGGGACCGGTAGGACATATAGGGTATGTATACGACTATACGGTAAGACCAGATAAGTCTAGCTATGGCAAGATATGGCTTCTTTCAAATAATAAAACAACTTTTCAATTAGATATTGCTTAAATTAAATTCCGTGACCTATAGATATGATTCTGACGGCGAGGGAGAGGACTGGCCACCCACCCTCGTATATCCACCATTTCATATCTAGTCAACGTCTATAATCAATCTAGAACGCTCTATAGTAAAAAGCAGTTCTCAAATAACGTCATTGGCTTAAAGACTTCAGCGCGTCCGTTACAAAACATCTCAACCCGCCCAGGGGCGGCGCCAGAGTATTTGCCGCCCCAGGCGAACCTGTCGCGCTGCGCCCCCGGTATGTGCGATAACTCCTACCCGGTAATTAATATTAAATTAACTAAGTTAATTTAAAAGTTATCCATAATTAAAGTAACAGTCTGGAAACTGCATTAGCTATGCAGCCTATGCTGTATACGATGTAACACGTTTAATGGGAATTTTAAATATGTAAATACATGCAGGCCTATTAAATAATGAGACAGTGCACATTTTTCGTTTGAACACTTTGTAAGAAATCCTACGGCTACGTGTACTAAGTCATAATCCTACCAACGTAGAACTTTCTACGAAGTCTGTAGAAATAATTATAATGTAATTTCAATATTTTATTTTTCGCGCTTTCACTTTAGCAAATGTAGAAGAGTTCTATCAGTTCAGTGTCTCCAGCAAGAGGCCTATCATGTTCAATTAACAATGTAGCTATAGGCCCAGTCCAACAAATCTTTCTTGCAGCATGGACGTAGGCCTACGCAAATATATTTCTTTTGAGCTTGGAGAAGCTTCTCTCATTATTAGCCACAAAAACTGGAAGTGTCAAGAAGACGTCAAATCGAATTAATATGCGGCGTCTTGTAGGCCTAACTATTTAAAACTATATTTTAAATCTAGTATATCAATCAATGCTTGCACACATAGGCTATTGGGCCATTTATTGGCCTCAATCACCCAGACCGTTATCTTTAGTGTCTGGTTTTATACTAGCACTGGACTTTTCTGTGACATTAATTATGTTTTTAACAAAAACTGATTGAACTTTTAATGAAAACAGGGTTTCAGTAAAACAAGAAAAACCCAAGTGAAAACACAAGGTCTCCAGAAAACCCCATTTTAGAAGTTCGGATTAAAAACCAAGATCTTGGGAAAAACCGAAGGAGTGGTAACATTGCTGATGATCGGTCTCAGTTTCATTTCAAATATGTCGCTAGTTAGGCAACTTCAAACTTGCGATAGTTAAAGGCATAAGCGTGACGTGCCACATGACTGACGTTAAGATTTCGAAATGTCTGTGGTCTGTTTGACGCCGCTTCTTATTTTCGTATTCATTTATTAATAAATGGTGGCAAAACACCGGCAATGTTTAAAAAAATATTTTTTATTTAGCTTTTTTGCCGCCCCCAGAAGCGTGCCGCCCTAGGCGGCCGCCTAGTTCGCCTAGTGGTTAAACCGGCCCTGAACCCGCCTATATTCGGCAGCTATTTACTATCAAACAGCCCAGATCTACTCGTTATTCCTCAAAGCTCTTTTATAATCTCTGCTTCGTTCCATCTCTTCTCTCATATTCTGCCACCAGTCCTCATTCTACAATGCGTCAACACTTTGAAACGAATATCCGCCTCTTCAGCTTATCTGCTATCTCGCCTGCCAATCACAGAACTCCCCTTCCCGCTTGCCCTCTCTTTTGTAGCATTCCACTCAAGACTGAGAACTGAAGTCTTCAAGATATCCTGACCAGGTTCCGCTCCTACCCCATCCCATGACCATCATCACCAACGATTTCTATAGCAACAGCACCATTCTGTCTCTTCGGCTTCACCCCTCCTGGATTCTGACTTGGCACCGAAACGGATCGAACAAGTCACCTATTCCGGACTTGAATTGATATAGCGCCGGCAAATAAGCTGATCTCACTGGCGTGGCTTTTATGTGGCGCAGTGAAGTCTTGGATAAAGACAAGTTACCTTACTTTTACATTAACTAGGCTATAAACAACTCGGCCAATGCCCGTTAGATGGCGTCAGAAGAAGAAGAAGTGCGGAGTTGAAGCTGGACCAGACGTATCGAGTGTTGATAGGTCGTATCAAGGCATCCGTTACTGCTTTGGCTCAATCGTTGCAGCCGAGATGGGTGCGATGGGTCTCTGTGAGGCGGCGACGCTAGACGATGAAAGGATCGCTTTGAAGAAGCTCACGGATGGCACCGTTAAAGAACTAGAAGCAGATGGATGGATGGATGGATGGATGGATGGATGGATGGATGGATGGATGGATGGATGGATGGATGGATGGATGGATGGATGGATGGATGGATGGATGGATGGATGGATGGATGGATGGATGGATGGATGGATGGATGGATGGATGGATGGATGGATGGATGGATGGATGGATGGATGGATGGATGGATGGATGGATGGATGGATGGATGGATGGATGGATGGATGGATGGATGGATGGATGGATGGATGGATGGATGGATGGATGGATGGATGGATGGATGGATGGATGGATCAGTGGATGGATGGATGGAATGAGTGAGTGCGAAAATGACATGCATGGTCGGATAGTATCATTGAGAGAAAAAACAACGAAGATAACTAGACAGAAAGGTAGGCAGACACAGAGAAGGACAAATGGAGACAGACGGACTGACCCGTGGATAACACACACACAGAAAGATACAGACATATAAACTGAGACAAAGACAGTGACGAAACTCGGAGAAGACGATAGATTGTAAGCAAAAGAGTGACACAACAAACCAACAGACACACACATACACAGACATACAGACAGACACACAGGCACACAGACACAGACGGAAAGAGTCGTAGACAGAATGATATAAACGCAGAAACAAAGATATAGATGTCTACGCAGGCAGTGGAAGAGATAAATGATACAGTGACAGACAGACAGACAGACAGACAGACAGACAGACAGACAGACAGACGAACGGACAGATAGACGGAGACGACCTGGGAGAGGAACTCGTGTGCTGAGACCGAAATATAGTTTGGCGTTGATGTGTGATTGTTGAAGCAAAGAGATATCGTCAAGTGATGAGGTCACAGAGGTCATCAATCGATCAATGAAAATTAAATATAAATAACTCATTCATCCATTCTGAGATTTATACGGCGCCTCTCGGCGATAACTTCTCAGAAACCCTCGATAACTGGATTACAAACAACCTTTTTTAGATCAACTCTACGATAAATAAATAATTAATAGATCATTGCTATTGTCATAGACGTAACTATCTATTGCATGTGACGGAAATTTTTTACGACGTGACAACGTTTTTTGATTTGAAGCAAGGCATCGACAATTAACGTCGGTGTAATACTTACAAGTAATAATTATGAGTAACATTCCTGCATTGTATACTTTAACTACTGGAATGCTGAGAGATGCCATCAAGTTATATATGTGCCTTAATTATTTTTTGTTTCATGTTGGCAAAACTCGTATGTAGGATAAGGGCAGGAAGCAGAGCTGCAGATGCGAGAGAGAGAATGAGGTAAGGAAGTGAAAGGGAGGGGATGGAGGTTATACTCTAAGCTTATAGCAATAATATGACACAATGGGTATAAAACATATGGACCTATTGATATTATAAAGCCAAAATAAATTATATAGGCCACATATATCGTAATGGTATATACGCAATATAAATATAATCATGCCACCTAATGTACCTCGCAAACCAAAGCGCTGCATAAATATATATATATCCCTCGGGATATACCAAGAAGGGGGTATGTATGCCACCCCTATGGTGTATGTTTGCGTAAAGTTCTATAGAAACAGCGCTGAAGAATGAAGCTTGCGTGAAGGTCATGCCCTTTTGCACAGAGAGAGATAAGGGCGGGAAAGGCGAACATCCTATCAGTTTCGCGGATGTGGTTGCGATATGAATCGCAGTTATCGAGATGCCATTGGCACTTAACGCCAAATTCACCGTCTACTGTTGATGGAACCCGTTTCAGAAGCTGTCAAGGTGTCTTCCGCAGAGAAGCCTTTCCGAACCGGTTATCTCTCCACCGCATCCTCCTGTATCTGCGGCCGCTAATGCATGGTGGGCTATTTTCATTGTAAACTTCATCGATGGCAGCTGGCCGCTTATTTCGTCTATGGTGTCATTGGTTCGTCTGTTATTCTTCTCTATACGTCATATCGAAGAGTAAACGGACTTGGTTGTTTTACGAAATGATCCAATGAACTGCTTTTCCTATTTCGAGTTGATTCTAATCTCTCAATCACAGTCTTCTCTGTTCTTCTCTAATCTGAGAATTTGCGTTTACAATAACTGATGTGTTGAGAGCAGAAGATGTTTCGAAGTTTCTGCTCCAGTGTCGTCCATTACGAATTCGGTTAAAAATTAATACACTGACTGTAAAGTGTCGATAGGAAGACCAGGCGACGAAGGAGAGGACTGGCCACCCGTTTGTATTGTTATAGGCCTACTTGTAATTGTAATTGGTTCATTATGCTGAGTTTAAAAACTGAAGTGGCTAAAACTTCATAGATATGGCTGCCTCTCACAATAACGTGCAAAGCATTGATCGTGCGCAGGGTCTGTTGCTTTAGGACAAATATCGACACACACAGATATGAAGACAGATACAGAGACATAGACAATGACAAAGACATACGCAGAAACTTCTATCTATCCTGCTGCGGTCGGTTCTATTTTAATCTGATGATTTCTATAGCGCATTTACTCTATGTAGGTTCGACCAGACAGATAGGAAGGATCCTCCTATTCTAAAGAGCACCTGACACCTCCTCCAATTACCTGAGACGCATGATACGTAGACTGCGACGTCGTAATCGGAACCCAACGAAGTGCCGACACTCGAGCACTTCGATCCCTTAAAGGCGCTACATAAAATTATGGATAGATTAATTGCAGTGCATTGCTTTGCATTATATTACATTACTGACTACTTACATCACTGGTCACCGTATAGTCTAGCTTCTGTATTTTTTAGCGTATTGGATTTCGATTTGACATACCCTGCAGAGAATTCTGATTTCTTATTACGATATCATTTGAAGCGACAACCGATTTGGGCATTTATTACGGCACTATAGAAGTCATCATATTAGATTAGATAGACTAGATTAGATCAAATAAGATTAGATTAGATAAGATAGATTATATATATATTAGATCATATGAGATTAGATTAGATATATTAGATTAGATTAGATTAGATCATATGAGATTAGATTAGATATATTAGATTAGATTAGATTAGATTAGATCACATGAGATTAGATTAGATATATTAGATTAGATTGGATTGGATTAGATGATAATACAGTAGATTAGATAGAGACGCGTACTATAGGAAAAAGAGTGTCGTTTTTGTAATCAGAATCTAAAGTAAGCAAGGCTACTAAGATTCTATAGTCACTGGTGACAGTGATAAACATTGCAAGTTTATTGTACGGATGCTTAATTGTCTGCCTCGATGCCTCAGTTAATGTAACTCATCGTTAGACTGCGATGTCTATCAGCTCTCTCTACCTACCGAGGCAATTTGACGCTGCTTTGGTCAGCGGGTTTTAGCCTAAACTTAAGCCCTATATTTATTTATGAAAAATGGTTTTGTTGGTCTTTAAATGTCTACATATTATATTCAGAGCATAGCATCTGTCTTGCTCGCTTGGAAATCCTCGTTTGGTTGTAGGCGCACTTCGCATTGCACTAAGCAAACACTTGAATATGAGGATCTGATTTGAAGAAACTGCCGTGAAAAAGCTGACGCAGATTTTGCGAGGCGTTTAGAATTTTCAAAAATGTTATTAAATGCACATTCCAACCAACGAGCTTGAACGAGGTAGCCTAATAGACGAAGGATTCCTACTCACTACTCAAATCGTAGTTGGCTAGTTCGCCTGTGTTATTCTCACGACATTTTAGTCGTGCCACCGAAGTTTGTATAAATTATAACAGAGAACGAAATTTACACCGAATAATATTATGCATCCGTTGATGGAAAGCCACAGACGGTTAATTAGAAGTGTCGACTGATGATGTCATTATAATAAATAGCGGTGTCGCCATCTGTCGAATGTTGGTTAGACAGTTGGAGTTCTGCTTCTAAGAGTATGAAGGCTGGCTCACCTGTGCATGAAGGCAGATGTTGAAACACGAGAAAAAAGTAAGTAGCACGATTTGAACTTTAATTTAGCAATAACGGTAGCATTGTCACGACAAGCCGTAGCGGTTCTCAGTTACCAGCATTTTTCTAGCAATCAATCAATGCTCTGATTCAGCGTTTCCCAAATTGTGGGTCGCGACCCACTGGTGGGTCTCGAGCCGATTTTTAGTGGGTCGCGAAAAGTTTTTGTAATGTGATTTTAAATATATAAAATCGTAAAATGGGAAAGTTAAAAAACGAGAAAAATTTGAAAATGATTAAAAAATAAAGGCACATACATGTAATTTACGCATAATATTATATGGATTCTGTAAATGTTCGCGTTTTCCTGTAGCGAGCGTTATGGCCTCGACCCTGCTCATTTTGCAATGAATTGATCTAATGTATTGTATTGTATTGTGTTTGCCTATTCATAAAGCGCTGCTCACAGCAAAGCCTTTCAGAAGCGCTCCCAGTGCGAGCAACCCGAGGGAAAAGGCAGGACTTTAGTTTAGAAAAAGATGAGGAGAGACTACCAGAAAGGATGGCAGACCGAACCGGTGGAGGAAGTCCATTCCACAGAGAAGGACCTATGCAGGCGAAGGATCTGGATTAAGACATCGCAGTCCTGACACGGGGAACAAAAGGTCAAGCCGATCAGGGGATCGAAGAGGAAGCAGCGAAGTGATCTAGTGAGATCCTTCACCACCGCTCGCCCATTTCAATGGACACCACGCCATTTAGGGTTCCCGTGCAACGACCGTGCTAGCCCGAGATTAAAATCTCTGAAATTAGACAGAATCTGGAGCGAACTGCCATCCACATGCTCTCTTTCACAGAGGCGGATGAGACGCACGGTGTCATGGTTGTTAGATGGTAACACATTTCCATTGCTAGAGCCTAGAGGTTTTTAGAACTTTTCATCACCATATTTAGGAACGTCCATATTCCTTCGGATACAACTCGCATTGATAATTTTTTTATTATTATCTCCTCTAAGTTTATACTCTCATCGTAATCGATAACTGGTTGACAAAGAAATCAACGACAATCAATTAAGACGAGCCTTAAACAAAGAATTCAAAGCAATCAAAACAATGAGAAGTTATGAGTAAAATATCACTCCGACTACTTAATATCGGGTTTTAAATTTGGAGATGAAGAAGATCCCCGGCCGGCTGTTAATTAGGCTATTTGCAAACGAGAGCCTGTGCCCGAACAAATTGCGTCAGCATATTGAGACGACGAATCCCGATTTGAAAAACCAGCAACTCCTATTTCGGAATCAAAACTAAATTTCGAAAAAAACTGGACCTGTCGAACTCCCTACGCTGGAAAATACTGTAAGTCGCCTCGACGTATTAGGGCGGGTGGCCAGTCCTCTTCCTCGCTGTCTCACCCTCATACCAACAGTGTACGGTCAGTGTACTTATTATAGCTGAGTTGGCTAGGGGCGCAGATGGGGCAGAAATCTCTAACCAAATTTCTGCGCTGGCCGGGATTTGAACCCCGTTCTCTCGATTGACAGTCCAACACGCTAACCACTTGACTATCGAGTGCACCTAATATACTTTTAACTCTCCTTTAATTCGTTCTCGTTTTCCTTCAGCCACTTTCCTTAGTGACCGAAATGAAAAGTTGGGCTAACTTTGTCCTTCTTAACGACTTTCGTGGAATAGGATTGTGTGATTTCTAAAGATCTGAGATTAATTGTCGGATAAGAAGCTAGAAAAGCACTTGGCCTTGATGGTTTCTATTCGCAATGAACAGAGAACACATTCACCCTATAGGCTTATAGGGTGTAATTGAGATTAACAAAAGACAGTGACACTTGGAAACACACAGACAAACAGATGGACAACAATGAAAAAGACACAAGACAGGCATATGGATATAGACAGACATACAGGCAGGAACATACAGAGGGTTACAGATGGACAGATAGCTACACAAGCACTCAGATATAGAAACAACAGACACGCCAGTTACCTAGGCAGCAACAGATGCAAAGATAGAGACACAGTTGAAGACAAACACACAGACATCCACGTATAGACAGACCAGCAGAGACGGGCAGACGTGTGATCAACACCGCCGTCGTCTGCTTGTGACCGGGTGTTTGACGGGGTTTGGGGGGTTATTACACCTAGGGTCCTCAGTTCCCGTCGCCGTATGTTGAAACCCTTGCCAAACAATGGCACACTTCCGCTCGGCCACCAGGATTCGAACCCCGCAGCTATTTGTCATTCACCCGGGCGGCGCCTTTGGAGGGCAATTATGAAGTGAATGGCGCCTCAGCGGGGTCCAAACGAGACGCTGTTCCCCGTCGAGACTATTATCATTCTAATGACCCACCATTCACTTCGCTTCGTATCAAAGCATCGACCGCTGCGGTCGCAGACGGGGAAAACTACGACGCCAGATGATTGTCATTTCTGTCATTCCTATCCAGTTCTTCCACTAATCTCATTTCTGGCGGAAAATCTGCTCTCATCTAGAAAATTGACTTGGGGGAAGAAATTCTACTCACGAGAAGTAGGCTAAATACTCCACTCTTGAAGAGAATCTATACTCCTGTGGACAAAATCTACTCTGGTCAATAAAATATACGCTGGTAAACAAAATTCGTAATAAAGATGAACAAAATCTACTCTCGTGAACAAAATCTATCGCGGGAAGAAATTCTACTCACGAGAAGTAAATACTCCACTCTAATGAAGACTGTGGACAAAATCTACTCTGATCAACCAAATGAACGCTCATGAACAAAATTCATAGTAAAAAATCTACTCTCGGGAGCAGAGTCTAATTTAAAAAATGTCGTGAACAAAAAAATCAAAATAAAAAATGCCGTGAACGAAAGCTACTCTCGTCAGCAAAATCTACTGTCGTGAACAATGTCACTGTTGGCTCCTAGAGAAGAGGCCAATGTCGAAACCACAGTGAGATTTATAGCCAAAGGTCAGAAGTCAGAGGATGAAGAAGCTCCGCTATTACTGCTGAAAATATTCATGTAGGTCCGGAACTAATTGTAGTGTTTTATAAATTATACCTGTTGAACAAAGTCTATTCTCATACCCACGACTCATAGACAAAATCTAATTGCTGCACAAAATCTCCATAATCTTCGACTTCATTAAGCTTTGTTTTTGTTGCGCCATCGTTCGATACATCGTTTGCAATCGACACCAGCACGATAGAACTTATTAATTACAATTAATTACAATTTCAATGTTATAATTCAAGAATTAAGGCAAAGCGCAAAATAATTATCTTAGTAAGGAGGTATCGCACACAGACTGTACTATGGACATTAATTGAAAAATTATCAACTAATAACAAAAGAAATGAATGAATGAAGGGAGAAACGTATTAAACCTACTTACTTTTTGTTTCTCTGAGGCTTCTTAATTTCACAAGATTCTAATGCCTCACATTTATTATATTGGAGTTGAATATGCACGGTAGCAGTTAACTTAATATTATTATACTAGAAACTCTAGATCGTATCGTAGCGTACAGGCACATTCTAACTCTCGTAGATTCTCTATCAGATTTATGGGTCCGCAATCTGGAACTCGCTTCCTCTAAATATTAAACAGGCACCAAACTTTACACATATTTAAAAAAATGCTGCGATCATATTTAATCAATGAGAACTAAATTAAACACTCTATTGGGTTAAATAGTTGTCAGTAGTTAAGTAGTAGTTAAGTTTAGTAGTTAAGAGTCATATGTTTTGAACTAATATTGTTCCCTTTGCAAGTTTCAGTTTTGTAGTCTGTTCTAAGACACGTACTTGTTAAGTTATATATCTGTTCTGTCCCTATTTACTACCTGGTAATTGGGGTCTCTCCTCTAAGCGTGATTCTTATCCCTTCTGGGGCTTCGTTGTTGCCTGCGTTCCAATGATTTGTTTTCTTTGCTGAGTTTATGTTTGTCTATTGTTTGCATTATATTGATTTGCTGTGTTTATGTTTGTATATTGGTTCACAAAGGTTTCAATAAATAAAATGAAATGAAAATGAAATGAAATTAAATGTCGGAGTTACAACGGGCTACATGCTATGCATTAGATTTTCAGACTAATATTATTATTTTTATTCATTCGAAATTTCCTTTTTGCGATCGTCTACTTTCAATATTTCTGTCCTGCATGCATTGATGTCGGTTTCTATCTTACTTGCGTAATTATGTACTTTTTCGCTTACTTACTTATTTCTTCACTCAATTACGTATTTCTTTACTCATTTTCTTACTCACTTTCTTAATTGCTTAATTGTACGTTCACTTACTGAAACTTAAATCTCATGGATCGAATGCACAGTTCAGATGTCCTTGTAAAAAAGCACCCGGACTTTCTTACATAACATTCGAACCGTGCACGCTGAGTTTCAGACCAGACTGAAAGCACTCCGCTCTCAGCGTGTTGTCCTCCAGGCTTAAGTCCAGCTCCTGTTACTCAGGCTAATTGGCGCCATTAGCCATCTGCACAGTAGCCGTCGAAGTCGCTTATTAGCCATACTGAGTTAACGCGAATGTTTAAGGCAGAATCGGACGGTAAGATGTTTTATTCGAGCTCAGGATTTTGAATTCCGTGAGAATTAAGACAGAGGAGTGGTCCATGTAGAAGTTAATGGCCGCGGGTCTAACAAAGACCTCTTGCCTGGATCCAACGACCTCTACTTATCCAGAGCCACGTGGTTGTGTCAATCCAGGGTAAGGTAAACGTCCCTGGCAGCCGCAAGATGTCGTCAAACAATGGCTAAACCACTATAGTAAGCCAATTGCCTTCTATAGAGTCTTATCTTCCATCTTGCGACTTGCCACCCCACAGGCTGAGGGCATTTGCACCCAGGTGCGAAACGGGCATCGATTACCTGCAGCTAATGCAAGGGACACACGAACGTCTGCTGAGGGAAACTAAATTGGTCTGGCTATAAAACCTCCATTTTTATTTAGCTCCGGTGGTTAAGCTGCATGGTCTCCCTCTCAAGGCTTGTGTGTGGCGCTAAGAAATTTCATAGATTTACATTACATTCCACGCGAAATTCGTCATCATTTTATAGTAGCCTATTATAAAACATATATATATGCATTATGCAGTTATGCATTATATTTCCATATCATGTCTTTTTATTATATATAAATGGTATATTATATATAGGCGTACATGCATTCACGATATACATATATAATAAATAAATCAGGTGTTATATAATTATATAACACATGATTATATAAGGATGTATACGCATTTACATATAAACACAGTGCATATACCTACACATCGTACATATTAATTATGTGCAAGATGTTGTTCGATTCGGTTGTGGTCTGTTGCTCTGGGTCTTTAACCGAGAGTTGTGGGTTCGAGCCAGCTGAGGAGACCCCGTGCAATGACACTGATGGTCGAGTATTCATATCTGCCTCTGCTACGTTAACACGCAGGAGCATCTTGGCACCGGTGTTAGTGCACGGAGGTGGAGATGTAAGCGACGAACGATGTATACTTGGTCCGGAAATCTTACTTTGGGTCTGTCATTTGTCGGATCAAGAACCTTAGAAAGAGAAAATAGATTGATTGATGTTCCACTATGCGGCGACAAGGAACCTATAATACATCAGTTGGTGCATATGTATAATTAGATAATGTGTGCGATAGAACTCACTAATTATTTTATGTCACATTTACGTGTGCACTAACATACAGCGACACATTTATTATATATATATAACACATATAATACACATTATGTACATATAAAACAATGTGTCCAATGTTCATGCGTGTGTATGTGTGTGTGCATGAAATGCATGTGCATATATATATAGAGAAGCATGCACTGCGACAGACGTATAGGCTATATACGCACTCATTATAGACATACAGAAAAATGCATATAGTGCATTATATTGATACATAAATGTATTATAATTATATATATCATTATTTATAAATAATTTATATAGCGCCTGCGCATGCCCAATGCAAGCATATCAACCGATGGCAATGCAATCCATAAACACCTTAACATCCAGAAAGAGCACTCACTAGATCAGTGAGCCAAAAGAGAGACAGACAGACATACAGACATACAGACATACAAACATACAGACATACAGACATACAGACAGACACATAATAGACATACAGACAGACAGCTTATGGTGGATACGCATTGAAAGGATAGTCTTCAGCAGAGGACGAAATGACACAAGTGAAAATAAAAAAACTATAGGGTGCTCTTACACGTGAACGTCTACAAGCTGTCAAACAAACAAAAAACAAAGTCTACACTAAGATGATAATAACGAATATTGGGTATATTCATCTTATAATTAGGTCTACATGTATTGATAGCAAACTAATGGTGTAACGTCACTTAATCAACGCTGTCTCTTGGATATTTCGTCCAGTTCCGTCTGACGTCACCTTCCATACTTCGTCCATGTTAGGCTGATTTAATATATCGACATAGGCAAATGCATAATTGCACATGCCAGTTTAATACATAGGTATAGCCTATAATAGGTAAACGAGTGTGTGGAGAGTGCCTGTTTGTGTGTATGTGTGCGTTTGTGTGTGTACATGTTTGTGTCAGTGCGTTTGTACGTGTCTTTGCATGCGTGCGTCTGGTTGTGTAGCGTTGTGTTCGACGCTTGGGGGTCTGTTCTTATCTTGGCTCCAATCGGACGGACAGTCTGCCGTTCTTAACGCACAGACGACGAGATGAATATAATTCATATTTCCCGTATACATAGCAGGCGCGATCTTCGCCCCATTCAATACTCTGTCGTCGGCGCCTCCTCCCTTTCTTTTCTTCTACCCCATTGCTCTTTTCGGCCGAGGGTGACAGCGACCGTAGGGCCTTCTTTATCGACTGCCAATGTGTCTGGGGCGGCGTCCACGACACGGCACCTCATGACGGACCGTTTCATCAACGCCGCTTAGTCCGCCCGTAATGCCCCTCTTATCGGCGGTCAATATCTTGATGGATGCGGACCTCCAGCACCCTTCTCTCCGTCCCTACACCTACCCCCGGAGCTACGCAAAAACGCGTCCTTCCCCGGCGTCCTTATCTCTCCGAAGCTTTTGGATTAGGACAAAGGACAAACTAGAGGTTGTCCGCGGCGTTGAATGCTACAGAGAAAGAAGCAATATCTGTGATCTTTTAGCGGCGACAAGGCGATAAAACGCAAGCATGTCGTAACAGTTTTGCCGACGCTGTTGCTTGTCCAGTAGATAGGAATCGACATGATGGCTACGTGTAAAGTGCTGTTAGCAAGTCGTGTAATTACGTCAGATTTGAGCGTTTTAATTATTATACTGGCGAGGGTTATGACACGAATCGTCAGAGTTGAAAGCGTTCGTCAATCTATGGTTTACGGCGCTTTATGAAAAAAGCAACGTTACCGCTTCTCTTTGATGTGGAGATATACAGGGATGTTGTCAACACCGATTCGTCTGGCTTTATGTGTTTATGAAGGTGGACAGCGTGTCGGGTATACAAGCAGTGGCATAGGCACAAGTGCAAGCTGTCTATATAATGAATACACACTTGACGCCTATATCGACTTAGATCTGAAGGCGTCCATTAAATCAACAAATATCGTCATCGTCGGCATGGTTATCTTATCGCCGTCGCCGTATTTATCTTCATCATCATCTTCATTGGCATCGTCATTGTCATGATTATCACAATCAACTTAATTACCATAACAATCGTCATCATCATCATTATCATCATGATCATCATCATCATCATCATCATCATCATCATCATCATCATCATCATCATTTCATCATCATCATCATCATCATCATCATCAAACATCTAACAACATCAGACCCTCATCCAGTGCAGTTCAAACCACCATTTCAACAAAGTAATAGCAGCTATCATACATCATCGTCGTCATCATCATCAAATTCATGACGTTAAACATTAATATCATTATCATCATCATCGTTATCGCCATAATTTCAACAATGCCCAACGTAAAATAATGCCTACACATTTAACCATCTAACAACATGAAGCCTCATCCAGTGCGCTTCAAAATACCATTTTCAAAAGTAACACTATCAGTAGTCTATCACTATGCTACCCAATTATTCCAGATAGTTACGAAGATTTGATTCTGAATGGGCACACAGCCATGCGTTTTTTAAATCTCGGGTTGATAGTAAGTCCTGCTGGGAAAAAACAAAGATCGTTATGGTATACGAAAGTGGAACGAAACAGACAAGATCATGATCATGTAAGATCATCCATTTACAGAAAGCAATATCTATGCTTGGTTGCCGGATAGTTTGTACAAAAGTTAATGTAGATTTAGGATTGGATAATTAATCCAACATTGATCCAGGATTAGATAAAGTCAGCAGAGACACTACGGCATCTCTGGTAAACACAATCTTGAGACGATACGTCCATGCAGAGGTGGGCACGATTAGTTAAATTGCTAATTGATTGGAATTATAATTAGCTACTGAAATGTGTTAATCGATTAGAATTATAATTAGCAAAATCTTGTAGCTAATCGATTGGAATTAGAATTAACCAAACTTAGAGAAACAGCTAATCGATTAGCTAATCGATATGACGGGGGTCGATAGGATCTAATTGATGAGTTACCATCTGTGCTTCCAAAGCGCGATTATCAGTAAACAGCAGTATCATAAAAGTTGAAATTGGTACCCCTCGCATTCTATGTATAAATCAAACTAAACCACATCATTACATTACGATGCTTTTCTGGTTTACGTTACAATACATTATATCATAACTAGAATTTTTTTACCCGGCTTTGCCCGGGTTCTCCCCATGCGTAATTTTTAAAGGCTACAACTAAAGTCTACTTACTTACTTACTATATATGCTGAAGGCTTCAAATATTTGAAATGTCCACATATCTGAATGGCAACGATATTTAGAGGTGAAAATAAGCATTTCCGTAGGCTATATCGGAATTTAAAGTAAATAATGAGTTGAAAATTATAGTACCGCACAGGTTATCTCTACCTTATATAGGCCTATTATTTGTTCCCCATTTTAAATAATATAATAGTAGACGAAGCTCGGTCGTGTTCCATTACAGCGTTCGTAATTTTTCGAAATGTATACGAAACGTAGCCCGTGTTTTATTTCGATTGCGCCTAATTAATCCGCGCGTGACGTAAGACAACATTTCTCTTACGTCACGCCGCTCAAGCGAGGTTAAAATATGCATATTAATGGCCTCCGTTATTGGTATTAAGGTAGGCTCATAATTTTGAAGTTTAAAATGTCTATATGTCAGCGTTTAGATAAAATTGCGAGCTGAAAATAGTCGCGTTGAAACAGACGTGGCGTAATAAAGTTTCGTGCTATTTTTCAAATCGCTAAAGCGTTCCGTTTCGGAGCCTTTAGAAACAGACAAACAAACATTCGGAAGGACAACGTAAACAAACTAAGACTTATATTATAAGATAAATAGTGTCACGATTCACAACACTCTGAGTTAAACTGCATGGCATCAGCACTGTAAATACTGGATTGCAGATGGTCAGAGTGCATTAGTACTGATTTCAGCATTATCTTATCTATGATCAATCCCATCACCTCATCAGCAGCACAGGCTGGTTGCAGACAAAGCATAACCCGAGGGTATCCTCATCCGCTTTTAACAAAGCCCCTATCGTTGAAACAGCTTATCTAATTATTAGGGGCATTGACACGCATCGGTTAAGACACGTGACCATACAAAAAAACCCGCGACCATCTGCAGGGCATCAGGGCTACATCTGATCTGGGCCTGCAGGGGCGGCGTTAAAGACCCCCAGAAGAGAGAACAATGCTTGCGTCAATGCACCCTACATTGGGCAGACATCCACACCATATGGTCGCTTGGATAAGGAATCGCAGTAACGACTCATTACTGTCATCTGACAAATCCACGACTCACCCCATTATATATATATATATATATATATATATATATATATATATGCATATGCATGTATACTTATGCACATATAATGCATTTCCATATATGTGTATTTGCATACATTTAAATGCCCATATATGCATAAAATATGTATACGCAAATAATATAATTATATGCATGCATAATGCATATACATGCATATATGTATATTTAAAAAACATGAATATAATTATAAGCATATATATTATATGATTATAAATATAGGGGCCTGCCATACATTATTAACAAATTTCTATTCATACTAATATTATGTAAGATATATGTACATACTTATATTAATACATAATCTCATTGACTTTCATGATAATACCACCAATGATGTATTATTTTTATACATATTTACATATTATGACTTTAATATGACTCATATATAAGACTTTCAACCATATGTATACATATATATAATGTAATATACATAATGTAATTATGTTTTATATGACTACATAATATATATATAATGTATATAATATATATATATATATATATATATATATATATATTGTGCACAATACTGTATATATATATATATATATCCTATAGTTTTTGTCGTAACTGAATACGGCAATTACGATGCTGTTATCAGTTGGCGGAATCGGTCCATTAGAAGAAGTGCATCGAATGCGATGAATGGCGACGGATGGTTGGCTTCATGAGCGACGCCACGGTCCCCCCTCTGCTTTCGGTGGCGTTTAATTGTCCCCCGGGCTTCATCTATTGCTTCCTGATTTATGGGGGAGACGGAATTGGCTGCCGGAAAATCACCCAAGAAAAAATCGGGTTCACTGAGGTTGGGTGGCATTTTATGGAGGGAGGGTGACATCCATTCAAGTCAACAAGAGCAAGGTCGTTTTGGTTAGTTTCGGTGCCAGGTCAAAATCTCGGGGGTCAAGCAGCTGAGAAAGCATGTTGCTCTACGGTGGAAATCTTGAAGTCTTGAAGAGAAGGCAGAGAGATGTTTTGAAAAGTTTAAATATAATGGTGACGAAAAGCAGCTCCTTCAGATAATAGCCTGAGAGGCAGTCATGGTTATGAAGTGTTAACGATTTCATTTACTTAGTTTCGGAGTATGACGGTGGGAGGCTAGTCCTCTCCCTCGCCATCTCATCTTTCCACGATAGTGTATTCTACGGTCTTTATGGCTTAGTTGGCTATGGCGCGGGTGGAGAAGAAAATGTCGATTCAAATGTCTGACCTGCTGCATGCCCTGGTGGGAATTTGAACCCCGACTTCTCGGTCGTCAGTCCTTCACGTTAACAACTAGACTAACACACACGCCGGTAAACAGCGGGTTAAGTGTCAAATCGGGATCATGTCCATAAACAATGTTATTTGTTCACTTCTGAGCGCCTTGTGCGAATTCGCTCTGTTGAGCCCCCTTTGCAATTTACTGTACATTGTGACTGAAGGACAATGCTTTATAAATATATTTTCACATTTTAGTTTCCTGTCGCATTCTCAAATTTCCTCGATGCTTCCTTTGCAATCCAATCGATTCCAGTTGCCACCAATAGTGGTTGACAACAGTATGGGGGTTTGCATATATCCCGTATATATGATTCCAGTTGCCACCAATAGTGGTTGACAACAGTATGGGGGTTCGCATATATCCCGTATATATGATTCCAGTTGCCACCATTTGTGGTTGACAACAGTATGGGGGTTCGCATATATCCCGTATATATATATGTTGGTTCCCTGTTACAACATTGACGAGCAATAGCACTGCAGCATGGTTTCGATATCAGGATAAGAAGGTGGAAAGATATAGTATACGTCTGAGCAAATATCTTATTCACATTATTTGTTCATCCATTTATTTGTAGCACTTGTTATGCGCTCATGGACAAAAAATCTTTATCCAAGGCGCAAGACCACAGTTCCAAGGTCGGTATACAAAGAGTACCTTCATCAAGCTCCAACCCACAATTCGTTGGATTACAGATCCATGACGCTACCGAACTGATCACATTGCATAACGAACGAACAGTTGGTATTAATCAGCGTAACATTAATTGTATCTCATTGCCGCGAACGCCTTGCACTGGAACACATTGCGATTTAGTTACATTAATTGAAGTCTTAGAAATCTAATCTAACTGCATCGTTTAATATAGCGCACAATCGCATGACGTAAGAACCGCTGGCGCATGGGGAGAAGGTCAAGGTTGTATGTACCCAAGGTCAGCGGAGGGAGATTTGCATCCTCTGTCTGGACTGTGTGTATACCTACATGGCAAGAGAATGAAGATAGATATACTAGAGCGGTGCTGGTTTAAACACTGCCCACTGTAATAAATAATAATTAATTATTTGTTTAAGTTAGCCATGTCTAATTTCAATATGAAGCTAACGCGCTGTATAATTGAAATGCGTTAATATTCTTCATCGCTGGACAACCCCTCTCACGTGACGCAGCGCTTGCGAATAAGCTGGTTCCCTGTGATTAGCTTCTGAGTATCGCATTAGAAATTTTCAGTCTACGATTACGTCTTTCCAACATTCTGTAAGCCATTATTCTTCAAACGGTGAACACGCTTTTCTCAATTTGGTTCCAAATTTATTTAACTGAATTTCATGAGAAAACGGTATAGTTGAATGAACTTCGTAATGAATTAAATAAAACAAGTAAACTTGTGCTACTAATAGCTTCGATAAAGGAACAAGAAATGCGCAGTGTTTAAAGTGGTGTGGGAACTGCATGTGGGAACGGCGTTCCCACTGCTCTCGAAATTTTTGGCTTGCGTTCCCACTGCATGCTCACCATGCAAAGGAACAATGATAACACATGCTTTCCAATAAAACTCTTCTTTGGAGTTCCCACTGCTCACCCGAACCACTTTAACCACTGGAAATGCGTATAGTTTATTTTTCTTCGAGGCTTGTATGGACGATGTTTCCACCCACTTTCTTCTTGATTGGAATTGCGTAACGGTTTAAAGCGCAAGTCTCAACACAAAACCAAACTGTAAGCTTATTTGAAAGATCCAGGGAGCAGCTCTCACTCACAGTCTCACTTAGTAGAGCGAAATATAATCTGTGGCAGTGGCTACACATGTGCAGAAGCAAATTATATTATGGAAATTTTTACCAATCACTTTATAATTACGGAAAAGGAAGGTCTTTTCCTTCTAAGTTATTCTGGAAGATATACGATAGCTCTGAGCTAGGCCTATATCGTAACAAATTACATGGCTAATTAAAACAACAATAATGAAGTTCATAAAATAAGAATTTTATAACAGCAATTCCCGCGTGGTAAGAAGCTTCATGCTTTTGAGAATCTCAAACAATTAGCAAGACTGCTAATAGGAATGTGCGTTACCGATTCAGGTAAACATTCTCGACCATTTTCCATTGTGACTGAGAAGGTTTGAATGGCTTTGTAGAAAATCTATCAGTTTGGTGCAATGCATGAAAACCGTCTATTGATGATGTTCCTCGCAGCACTTGCACAAGCAAACAGAACTTTAAATGTGCATGTAGGAAAAGACAAGCTATCGAAAACGATTAGTTTGCAGTGAGGACTGATTTTTGGAGTCCGTGAACAAAGATGCAGTCAAACACCGTTGATGAAATTCTTTTGTACACGGATTTTTAATAGCGAATAAAAATATATATAGTAGGTCGGTATGTTTTATTGCGGTTATGGCCTTTTGCACCTAACCAGCTGTTAAGACTAAACAGCGGTTTTAAGTAAGCTATGTTTAAACACTATTCAGGTTTTAATATAACTAAAAGCAGTGATAGCCTACGTTTGTACAGAACTGTTTAATGTGCGGGTGCATTTTTATCTTGTTGTGTTCAGTTCAGTGTGTTGCTTGTGGAACGGGAATGGGTATAGGAGACAGACCTGCATGATCCCCATCAGATGTGGGTGGGTACAGACGATGGTGGGGTGGGCAATGGGGATAGAGGCAGCCGTTGTGGGACAGATCCCAATGGGTATGGGATGGTGATGGAGACAATTTTTAGTTCGAGTTTCACCTCTATAGAGTAGACAACAGCGAAGCTACTATGCTGAATTGTGGAAGACGTGTACGGAAAACAACATCCAGTTCATTTTGCGCTGCTCAGCTTGTGACTGTATTAGGAAAATGTGCAGATAATTTAACAGATCAGTTTACAACGCAGAGGGGAGTATTTTCCTTCTAATTAGCTCTCGAAAAGCTCCTTGCTATGTCTGAAATAATTATAAAACTAATTAAAAACAACAGTAATTAAGTTCATTCGTAAGCTCATTTAATATCTGGACAAGCCATCAGTGTCTGGCTCTCCTACATTATGTAGAAGGTAACCAACTAAATTTCATCTCGACAGTTCGTAACCGTAATCCTGAGATTTCTACAGCGCCCACAAAAGCGAAGTCACGGGAACCAGCTTATTCACAGGCGCTTAGTCAAACCAAAATTGATAGACGGAGTGGGGGTGTAAAAATACAGTTGACGCAATCTCCTCAGCTCCTGGACCGCACTGCATTAAGATCGAGGAATGACGACAACCGAATATAAAAATGAAACCTTCCAAAGACACCGTTACGCTCACTGACATGCTGTCACTGGGTCGATGAGAGGGGCCAGAATACTGATTGGGAGGGTTCCCTCTGTCCTCTACAAATCGCACCCTGCGGTCTTTAATAACAGTCTGCTAGTGTTCGTAAAACATCTCGAAATGCCATTCGAAACCAGTTTACCCAAGTTAATATTCCTAGATATTTCCTATCGTTTCAGCATCCCCATCTTCATCTCAGACCGATGCTCCTATCATGTTTCTCGAGTAGCAGTTCAGATTCTGTTGTCCGGAATTCGGAGGGAACCCCGTGAACGACGCCATGCCCCCATAGGACGATCCCCCGGGGGCGAAGGAGTCTGACGGGGAGAGGGAGAAGGACCCTCCCAGTCCGTCGTAGTACCTGGGGTGGCGAGAGGAAGGGTAGAAGCGAGACGAGGCCGAGGGTCCTGCTGCTGCGAGCAGGGTGTTCGTATCGATGGGCAGTTTGCTCGGGTGGAGGTGATGGGAGGATGGAATCGTCGAGCGCAGAGATGTTCCGAGTTTCGGAGGAGGAAAGTGAAGCAGAGGTTTGCTGTAGATTTCCGGTTCAGGGTTCGATTCCGGTTCGTTTTGTCTTCGTTTCTTGCTTTTGGCCGAAGCCTTTCGATTGCGAGACTGAATGCCTTCTTTCTTCATCGTCATCGGTCGACTGATCTATATAAGGATAAACAGACGCGGTTAAAATCTATTTCTCTGTTTATAAATCCATTTATTTGCTAATTTCACCTCTGCTTCACTTTACTTGTAATAATAATATTCGTTATTGAAACAATCCGATTGACAAACCGCAACCGGTTACAGTGTAGCCTACAGTTACATGTATGCAATTGAAACAATTCACAAGAACACAAATGACAGAAGGCATTAATCTTAACTACTAACAGAAAAGACAGCCTGCAATACACGGCGCTAATAGCAGCCTAACATAACATAACATGGTTTATAGTGGCTCAGAAGACTTGCATCTGTGTCAGAGCCACTCTCTCAAGTCTTATCCAATGCATCTTGACCTAGTATCCAATCTTAGTGAGCCTCTTCTTGAATTCCATCACCGAGTCCGCAGCAACAATTTCATCGTCCAACTGTTAACTACTCTTGTACTGAAGAATCTTTGCATTATTGTCCCAGCTGTTTCCTTATTGATCTTGTATCTGTGTCCTCGAGTTCTCTTATCAACTGAGAATTTAAATAGCCTCTGTGATGGTATCTTGTCTCTTCCTGTCACTATCTTGAATGTCTCTATTAAGTCTCCTCTATCTCTCCTTTTCTCTAATGTTGTCTTGCATCTCCTCAGTCTTTCTTCATATGGCCGAATCCCTTTATCATCTTCGTTGCTCTCCTTTGTATTTTCTCTAGTTTTTCTTCATCCTGTCTCAGGTCGGTCACCACACTTGACACAGTACTCCAAATTAGGCCTAACCAGTGATTTGTATAATTCGAGCATTATTTCGTTTTCCCTGCTTAAATCATCCCCAATACTTTCTTTGCTTTATTTGCAGCCTCTGCACATTGCCTTATGGTTTGGTGCTGTTGTTTACGATGACTCTAGGTCCCTCTCACTGTTTCTCTCAGTATTGTTCCTCCCATTTCATATTGGAATTTTTTACATCCACATCCAGAGGTTAAGCATAACTGAGCATTTTTCTGTGTTGAACATCATCTGCCATTCCTCGGCCCATCTGTGCAGTCCTTCGATGTCTTTCCTCAGTACATCGGCTACTTCTTTCGTGTCTTAAGTTTCGTATCATCAGCGAACTTTTATCTTCGACACTCTTAATGTCGTTTATAAAAACCACAAAAAGCAACGGCCCCAAAACAGATCCTTGCGGCACCCCACTCCTATAGGCCCTACTTCCCTATTCAACTTTGCCTTCTTAACCATCCAAAGCACGGACTCGATCTTGTACCTCTCGCTCTCTATGTGCCAGGGGATCCACATTCACATGCCGAGGCTAAGAAAATGCAGTTGATAACACGTCATATACATGGCTACCCTTCGGCCTATAGCTTAGTCGGGACTTTTCTTCTTAGGCACAGTAGGAATTTCGAGTCAAATACATACTGAGTCAAATGCATGGGCTAACATCACGCAGCTTGTTACATGCAGTGAGCGTTGATCACACAACAGTTGTGATAGATGGGATAGACCTTTCAACATTGCCAACCGCAGACGCTAGAGGGACGGCCGACGTCACGCAGCGCTGCGGCCCAGGGTGTCCTCAGTGATCAGTCGTTCCTGGTGACAGCCTCGTGGCCAAAACGTTACGGAATTTCTCAAGTTACAGGGCGGGCGATAATCGAGGAAAGACGAGACGATATTTCCGTTTCCCTTCTGCCCCGAGGATAGGCAGATGTGGTCAATATTTCGAGGGTAATTGTAGGGTGGAAATGACCAGTTTCGATGTTCAATGGGCCGGTCCTTCGAACGAGGTTAAGGCGATTATTAGGGATATGGTTAGAATAAGCTTATGGTTTTTCGATCGGTCGGTTAATTATGGTGTCGTTAGGTTATGACACCGGAGTCGTTAACACCAAGTAGAAGGCTTCAACACTGTTCTCATTAACATTCACGGGACACCAGTTGTCGACGTCAATGCATGTGAGAACTGTTCTATCGGATTCCGTTACATATACTTTTATTAACAACAGACAAAACGCTGTAGGTATACAGGGAAATACTAACACAAAGAAAAATACGACAGTGATTTTATGATATCGGAAGGACATTCGTCAACTGAACCCGTGGTTTGACAGCCCATGAACACAAGCCAAGACTGGGATTGTGGCTGAGTCGAGGAAACGGCAGCACTTCAGAGAGAGGCACGTCTATGAAGATACTGATAATGATGATGATGATGCTGCTGATGATGATGATGGTCTGGTGGCGATTATGGTCACGAATACGATAATTATCATGCTCATGATTATGATGATGATTATTGTTTTAATGGTCATGATGGTGATAGTCACTATTATAGTTGTCATACTCATGATGATGATGAGGATGATCATCACTATCACCATTACCATCATCATCGCCATCATCATCGCCATCATCGTCATCATCATCATCATCATCATCATCATCATCATACGCCATCGCCATCATCATCATCATCATCATCATCATCATCATCATCATCATCATCATCATCATCATCATCATCATCATCACCACCACCATCATCATCATCATCATCATCATCATTACCATCATCATTATCACCATCATCATCATTATCATCATATGAAATTTGTGTGGATTCTTACGTTGTGTAGTTTAAAGTAGAGTCCACATGCGTTGCAGACCGGATCTCCGTTCTTATTTCGTCTCCAGAGCGTCGTAACAGCTGTCTTACAGTTGACGCAGGTGGCGCCACAGTTACGGGTCACGGACTATAACAGACAACACACAACGTGTTATGCAACAATGCAACAGACAACACACAGACTCATATTTACAGCCCATGTAACAGACAACACACAGCCTCATATACAACCCATGCAGCAGACAACACACAGCCTCATATACAACCCATGCAACAGACAACACACAGTCTCATATACAACCAATGCAACAGACAACACACAGTTTCTTATGCAACCCATGTAACAGACAGCACACATCCTCATATGCAACCCATTCGAAACACGGTATATCACCTGTATCAAATAAATATATTAAATAAGTAATATCAAAAGACGTTAGAAAAATTGTTCAGACGAGCAGAATATTTGCAATTATTAAGTCGGTTAGTTTCCAGTGATGCATGACATTGTGACTTGTGAGGAGTGGAGACATTAGATATAAAATTATGGTGAGCCATTGGTTCATGCCTTGTATAATAGACACCGACGCGATAGAATAATAGGCCTACTAATTTGTTAATTTGAACCTTACAGTGTCAGAGGTCAGAGAACCTGAAAAGGAAGAAATTGTATCCATCCGTCGCTGTTACGTTAACCCATTCATTCATTCATCATTCATTCATTCATTCAGTCAGTCAGTCAGTCAGTCAATCAGTCGTTCATTTTTTTTTATATTTAGAACATATAATGTGTAGCTCTTCTCCAAAATAACTACTCTACGGCGCTCCTAGCCTAACCCAAAGACAGACAGTTTATGCAACTCTTGTAAGAAATCCACTCCTGATAATTCCTTCTCTTCTGACACAGATGATGGGGCACAGTAGACGGTCGGTTAGAGCGCTCGACCTTATGTCGCTAAATGCGGAAGTACACGGGTTCAAGCCTCCCCTCATTTAGTCACTGTGTAGGGACCTTGTGCAAGTCCTTCACGCACGATTGCTAAGTGTCATCAATGTTCCGTCGTTGTATGGTCGTGTGTGCAATTATTGTGGAAAGAGAGCAGTATCAAATGAAGCTGTACTGTAAATTGTAGAGCAGCGCTTTCCAAACTTTGCAGTGTCATTTCACCGGCAGGAATTTTCTCACTGTAGGAGGACCGGTATCAAATTAATAATAATGTCTCATTCTCGTTTTCGGTCACCTAAATTGCTCAAATATGTATTAAAACTGAATATTATGCATGTTTATTCAATTCTATGACTCAATTTGCGCTCTAAATGCTAGCCTAATAAGTGCTTTATGTTATGACTTTGACAAATATAATAGCTATTTCTTGATTCCGAGACAATTTGACCAGCTCATGACTCACTTTGCGGACCGGCAACTGAGCGCTCGCGAACCCTGCACCGGTACGCGACCACCACTTTGGAAAGCACTGTTGTAGGCCTACAGTATGATGATAACAGTGTTACGGGTCACTTTCTCCTCTGGCTCATCATTCCCATCTTTCTAATCAGCCATTCTGAAGATGAAAACTCAGCAGCTTGAAGTATCACCGTCAAGTGATTCCAACCATCGCCCCTGCCTTATCTCACCCTTCCCCTACCCCTCCCCAATCGACCCAAGTGGCGTTCGCTTGAGCAGACGCCTTAGACAGGGTGACGATACGACCGACAATAGAAAAACCAACACAGTCGGGCGACTGGCTGTTGTGCAGTATTGATGAGGACAGTGTTACGGGTCACAGGTCACATCCACCGTAGCCGTCTGCCTGCCTGACCTTTGACAGTTGACCTCTGGACATGGAGCTGGTCCTTTATGGCCTAGAAATCAATGGTTAGTCCTGCGATCGACTAAGAGTCGTCCCCTTCAACGTTCCACTATGGACATGGGAACCACGATGAAGCCACTCCATTAACAGCCGAATACCTCCTTGGCTTCCTCTCTCCGGTCTCTCTGGCAACTGAACTCCCATCTTCACTCGATCTCTCTGGACAACCCCTCTGACGCGTCGCAGCGCTCATCAACAAGACAGCGCCCTGCGTTTATCTTTAAAGTAGCGCTTTATAAATTTATAATTTACCGTATCTACGATCAAGATTACGGTAGTAAGAGCGTAAACAAAACATTAGTCCAGACCCGGTTGTAAGTCTTTCGCTCGTACAAATTGTTTTCTTTCGTATATTTAACCCGTAATTGTTTACTTGAAGCATCTAAAACTCGCACGTGTAAATAATTTCAGGCATTGGCGGCGCCTCACCTATCAGTGGAAAACAAATTAGAACGAACCCGCCGACAGGGTCTCATTAAATCACCCCTCTACGAATACCGTCGACGCCGGGCCTCGTTTTATGACGACCTCAGTTGGGGCATATCTTCAGTCGACTGTGTACACCGGATCCGACACGAAATATCTCTGACCATGGTTCGGTACAATGGCCGCAGACTTTCTGTCTACGGGACTTACAACCGATCGCTGGCATTCGACCTGAAGGGCGACAATGAACGAAACACGTCGAGTATTGTGAGGGGATCGGGTCTGACATCCTCCGCTCCGCAATTCTTCTTCTACTTGCCGACATGTACAATTGCCAAGCAGGCGAGTCGTATGAGCGCGCGGACGGTTGGGCGGACACGCAGGCGGACAGAGGAAGGGACAGAGGGAGGTACAGAGGAGGACAGAGTGAGAGACAGAGGTAGGGACAGAGGCAGGCGCAAAGGGAGGCACAGAAGGAGAGACAGAGAGAGGAACAGCGGGACGGAGGAAGCGATAGAGAGAGGAACAGAGGGAGGTACAGAGGAGGACAGAGGGAGGTACAGAGTGAAAGACATAGTGAGATACAGAATGAGAGACAGAGGGAGGGACAGAGGAAGGGACAGAGGAAGGGACAGAGAGGAGGACAGAGTGTGAGACAGAGGGAGGAACAGAGGAAGGGACAGAGAGGGGCAGAGAGACTCACTCCGGTGTCGTTTGATTGGTCGCCGGTTTGTCTGTTGCGCGTGTTGACTTCACAGAGTAACATTGTTACGAGACTTGTTGCAGTCTTCATGTGAGAAGAGGGAGGGTATGTACAAGGGAAGGGGCGGGTGCTCTTAGGGACGGGAGGGAGGGAGGGCTGCCCGCGTGGTCTGGTACGAGGCCCCGTCGAAGCGAAGACGGCGAACGGGGGTCGGTCGGTCGGTCAGAGAGACGCCGCCGTCTCTATTCAGGAAACATCGTCAGACGTTATATGATCCGAGTCGGCTTTATTTGAGAGGCGACGAACGTCTGGACCAGGCAGACAGAAAGACACAGAGAAGGGTAGGAAGACGAACGCAGAGGTACGGAGTACGACAAGAAGTGAAACTGAAAGATAAAGAGAAAGACAAGAAGTAAACAGGAAGATGAACAGAAAGATACGGAGTAGGATAGTAATAGAAACAGATGTGCAGGTATAGAATACAGGTATGGAACCAGACAGTAACAGCGACAGACACGGCCAATGACAGAGAAAGAGAGACAGAAAAACAGTTTGACTAGGATATAGCGAGAATCTAATCTAATCTCGTGACTTCTGTAGCGCCGCTGTCACAATGACAACAATCGACGGCTGCTTCAATGAAAGATAAGGATAAGCAATAATGCAGAAAGAGATTAGAACATAGCGACACACAGACAGACACGTGGACAGAGTCATGGACGAACGGGGGTATACGATCACTTGACAGACACACAGACACACAGACAGAACTGGTAGATAGACGAGGGACTACTTACTATACGACCCGTACGACCATTCAACGGATTATGTATCACTATAGCCAGGACCAAGTGAGCAACTGCCAGCGAGTTTACACGACGCATCTTTAAAATGTTTTCCAAATTATAATGAACGATTAAAGAATCACTAATCATTATCATTAGACAATCACTTACTATCTTAAAAGTTAACGCACCTAAAGCAGTCGGAGTTACGTCATCCGGTAACTATTACAGAGGCATTTTTACAATTCTCTGCAGCAGAAGAAAAGCTATAAATCTCCTCATGCCCTTGTCTTTACACCCGAGTGTCGACAGTTTAACGCTTCGAGCGATGTTTGCTTCGTGGTCGACAAACGAAAAGCAAACAGTCAATATTATGGTTTTTAAGTGTAATCTTTGAGTGACAAAGAACATTTCTCATTCACTAAACGCATTTCTCATTTCACTAAAATGCATAAAAGCATCTGCCATCTGGGAAATTGTCAACGGTGTTCTCAGACAGTCAATTAATGTCACGATGTCGCGATAGAGAGTCTGCTTTTCAACGTCTCAATTTTTTAGACCTACACTATAGATTTTTATTGGTTCCATCGTGGCTGAGTTTTTAAACTTGCAAATAAATCTTCTGGCTAAAAGATAAATTTCACCACTTTCGCTGTTAACCGTATCGAAAAACAATTTCTTTTTTCAGTCGTCTAAACTTTGCGCGCTTATTTTTTTCTTTCACCAAATTTATTTCCCATGTCACTAGATACATTTTTCATTTCGCTGAATAGGCTCACATTTTAATTTCATTATAATTTTATACATTTATAATTTCACTAAATTTAATGAAATGATAAATATACTCAGTGAAATGAGAAATGTATGCAGTGAACTGAGAAAATATATTTAACAGAGTCTATATTTTTCTCATTTCACTGAATACATTTCTAATTTCACTTAGTACATTTCTTATTTAACTAAATAAAGTGCTACAGAGATGCTTATGCTGAGATACACAACTGCAAAACTCATCTGATTGAGCACATGAATCGTTGCAGTAACTGACATGCATTGTAGCGATTTAGCCTCTCAGCCAGATATACTCAAGATCAATATCAAGAAATTCATCGGGCCAACTGTGGCCCCAATTTTTATAATATCCAAATGCTGAACTGCAAATGTTTTTACAGATTATTATTAATGGCTTAATTGATGCATTTAAATATGTCTGACTGCAGTCAACAGTGAAATTGACTCATCAGTCCCCACTCTGCCAGATGTTGCTTCGAAGAACGTGAATTCAAGAAATAATTGATGTAAAACATCAATTATTACAGGAGCATAACTCCATTTTTGTGTATGTGTGTCTCTATCTATCTTCATCTCTAACTATGTATATCTGCCTAATCTGGTGTTTCCATCACTGTCTTTGCCTCTGCATCTTTCTCCTCTGGCTCATCATTACCATCTTTCTAATCAGCCTTTCTAAAGAATGGTACTCAGCAGCTTGAAGTATCACTGTCAAGTGATTCCAACCATCGCCCCCTACCCTATCTTACCCTTCCCCTCAACCCTCCCCCAATCGGTCCAAGTGGCGTTCGCTTGAGCAGACGCCTTAGACAGGGTGACGATACGACCGACAATAGAAAAACCAACACAGTCGGGCGACTGACTGAGACACCCCGTGGAGCCCGGCTCCTGGCCGTCAAAGCCCCGTTAAGAATTACCCCAACAGCTACAGGGGGCATTTCAGAAGAGCAAGGGTAGGTGGGTGGGTGGCAGGAGGGTATGGGTCGCATGGTGGTAGACTGGGTTCCGTCAATTGCTCTGAGCGGCCGATTTTCTTTCATCCTGTTGCGGCTTCTGTTAGTTCTTCTATTATGAAAGTTATGTTTTGTCTGCTTCAGTACGTCTATACGCTCTGTATTGAGCATAGGAATTTATCAAGTCCTTCTGGCTGCCTCCGTCTGTAAGGTTGGATGTCCCTCTGGTTATCTCAGTCTGTCTCCGTATGTCTATCTAACTGTTTGTCGTCCGCTGGTATGTTTGCCTGTCTGTCTGTCTATATGGATCTTTACTGGATGCTCTGTGTGTCTGCTCGTGTATGTCTCGTTGTCTGTCTATATAATTATAGGTGTCTGCGTATGTCTATCTGTCTAAATATCTGTTTACTGTGGGCCTATACAGCATTTGTGTCGGTGTGTTTGTCTAGTTGTCCCTGTTGTCTGTCTTCCTGTCTGTCTGAATGCTTCTGCAGCTGTCTGTCTTAGTCCTGTTTCTGATCGTTGGGTGGGTGCGCACAGTCTAACGACGTATCTTGCAAGTGGAGACGTTTGATTGAGTCGTTTTGTAGTCAGTTGGCGTCGACCGTGTTTCTCTTCTCGGCACCTGATACGGTCCCTCGCAGCGGGACATCGGTGCCTGCCAGGGCCGACCGTCCGTCCGTCAGTCCGTCCGCCCGTCGGTCCGTGTGTCTTCGGCCGTGGACGGCGGTGGAACGTGTACTACTCAATATTGATATTATGGATGATTATGGATTGTCGGAGATGATTAGGCATGGAAAAACGAAGAAGTTGAAAGCACTTCATCTCTGAATATTTTAGATTAGGGATGCCACAACACCATCAAAGTTTCACCCTTTATCAAATATAGGACCACTCGAACAGTTAGCATAATAGTTGTAATCAAAAATGAAAAGTGAACACTTAAACCAGGAATAAATTCAACTGCCTGTAGTAGGTCCAGATTACAGCACAATTATTATGGATTCTCGGAGATGATTAGGGGTTTTTGTGAATGCGAAACCGATCCAGAAAATGGAATAACGAAGAACTTCAAAGGTCTGAGCTGAGTTAAGTTGGCTGTCAAAGATTGAAGTCGGAACTGTCTCGCTTTGTTCGATTACTTTCGCTTCTCTCTTGGTCTCTCTGGATATCTCTTTCATTGTTCGTCTATTTGTCTGTCTCTGCTTCTATTTGTCGACTTTTGTCTCTGCAGTCCGTTTATGTTTCTGTTTGTGTTTGCGTCTGTCTGTCTATCTGTATGTATGTCTCTGTTTGTCTGTCTATCTACAATTCTACATGCATGTATATCTTTCCGTTTCTTTGTATCTGTTTCGAGCTGTCGGTTTTTGACTCTCTCTGTCCTCCTGTATGTGTCTATCTGTTGCTCGATATATCTGTCTGCTAATTTGTTGCAGTGTTTGCCTGTGCCCTTACAGCCAGCTTTGATAACTGCTTTTAACTTCGTAGGGATCAATTCTACCCCGGGTAAAATAGCACAAAAACTAAAAATTACTAAAATTAAATCACCAATAACATTAATTTAAAAGTAGAAATACTGCTGAAAGTGATATACTGACCAGTCTTCGTTTTGGTTTGACGAGAGGTCGATTCTGTCCATTCATCTTGTAGTAGAGACCGCAAGCGTTGCACAGATAATGCCCCGTTCCATCGCGACGCCAAAGTGGTGTCGACGTCGCTCCGCAGTTGACACACTCTCTTGTCTCACTGACTGCAATTATTACAGTAGAACGACGTATTACTACGTGATTGTAGCAGCCATGCACTAGCTTATCAAAGATAAATTTCGCAAATAAAATGATGAAAATCAATTAATTTTTATTATCAAAAGACTATCCGTGACATAATGTATCTCATCGTGTTGCCTTCATCAAAGAACATCGATTGTTGTCTTACACACGATGATAACGATGCTCGCTAGAATGGAATAGAACAGAATAGAATAGAACAGAATAGAATAGAACAGAATAGAACAGAATAGAGTAGAATGGAATAGAACAGAACATAATAGAATCGAGAATAATAGAGTAGAATGGAGTATAATGGAATAGATTAGAACATATTAATAGAATAGAGTATGTTAGAACAGAATCGAATGGAATAGCATAGAGCAGAGTTGAATAGAATGGAGTAGACTGGAATAGAATAGACCAGATTATATCGTATAGATCAGGTAAGATAATATCGATCACTGACCGATTGTTTTACCTGAATTCGATGAGGATGACTTTGACCTTGGTCGTACGAAAGGCTGAGGCGCCGTTTTAAACGCATTACTTCCGGTATGAAGCAATGACGAAGTTCCGGTTGCGTTGATGACGTAATCCCTCGATGTCATCAGATACGACGAATAAGCAGACGACAGTGAATTCCGCGCGCATCCCACGTCCGTTCCGAGGGCAGTGGCCCCTCCCCCTCCCATTGGGGGCAGAAGCCGATCCCTTTCGATCGCCTCTGCCCGTCCACTGCCCGCCTGCAGGGCCCCGCTACTCCCCGGTCGTGTCCGTGGGAACGACAGCTGGTCCAGAGGGCTGTGGGACCCTGGCCCTGGGTAAGGGTCGGGAGCATGGGCGGACTCTAACAGGCAGGAGTCCTTGCCGCAAGAGCCATTGCAGACGATGGGTCGTTGAAGATGGGTCATTGGGGCGGTTGGGGGTAAGGGTGGGACGGCGTAGGTGGGGTGTGGGTCGAAGGATGAGGGGCAGAAGGTGGGTGAGATCCAACCTGTGTGGGTGACGACGGATTTGTTGGCTTCGTTGATCCAGTGCTGGAGAGGACTCGGTGGAAGCAAATGCGATCCACACATCACGGAACCAAATCCACCTGGAAAACATACGCACAATAACGAAAATCATTAATGAATTGCAACGCAAGACCAGACGATACCTAACAGTTTAATACTATGCGATACGATTCAATACAATATTATGCAATACAATATCGTTCGACACAATACAAAATAAAATAACATAGTAGCCTACATTGCAATACAATAAATTATGCAATACGATGCAAGTATGATCTAACACAATGCAGAATGATACAATAGCCTATACAATGAAATATGAGAAATAACAAGCGCTCATTTCTTACTTTGTATGGCATAGTACACATTGTTTATATAACAGGCCACAATACATCTGACAAATTTAGGATGCCAAAATTATAAATCATACTAAGTCTGTCACTCTTAAGTCTGAGAAAATGAGTATAAATCCATAAGTATACGGGCATCAAGATGACATTAGTTGCGTAAATATACTTGGCTGAATCGTTTTATCATATTTAGACAAGATGTAACCTACTGCTTTGACCGAAATCAAAGAAATGAAAGCATTATAAAACGTATACAATATATCTAGTTTGGGCTCCGAACACCTGAAAAGGCTGTTTATAAGTTCTGACATTTTGACGATATCGATATGAGACATGCTGAGTTTCTTTCTTCCACTGATGCTAGTACGGCGTTTGACACTATCTATCATGGCATTTGACACTGTGTATCATGGCGTCTTCTTCAATCGACCCAGCATTTCTTTTGGAGTTACAGAAGAAACGATTGATGGGTTAGGTTCTTTCTTGGACAATCAATAACGCATACTTTGGGGTCTGGAGATTCGACAAAGACATCCAATTATCTAAGTATACCCACAAAGCTCGATCCACAGATCGCTGTGGTTTGTATTGTGCTATGAAATGCGTGACATGAATCACCTAGATTAGAGTAACGTTCTTCTTGAACGCCTTTTGAAGCTCTGCATACGTCAGCTTCAGTCCCCCTTAAAAATATATCTCCCAAATCGTTGAGAAACTGACAAAATTGTCCTTGGTGTCGAGCTATAACATTCGAGACATATTGCACCTATATAAACTGCAGTTTACGGGGATTGATTCTCGACGCAACACCTTCGGTCGCGAAGGTACGAAGGTTCCCCAGTAGTAATATATAACTAGGCCTTTATATTTAAACAAATTAAAGTTCTAACATAACTTTATAGTTTTGCAAAATGAATCTCATAAATTGAAAAATATAAGTAAACTTAGAAACATATTATGAACTTGTTCATTTAGTTATTATAA
>JACEVL010000124.1:3729649-3774649 GCA_020284085.1 Aporrectodea caliginosa | reverse complement strand
AAAGAAACCGTCACTTTGGTCAAGTCGTCTTGGCTTCCGCTGATCGATGTCCTGAGCCTTCTTTAGGGGCGGCATCGCTCGCAAGATAACGTTAATAGCAGCGAGTCAGCGACAGTCGCAACTCGTACAATAAAAATGTTTTATTATCTGATAATACAAATTTCAGTAAGTTGAAAATGTATTGCTAAAACGGATTATTACAAAACACAGCGAAAGTGATAAATCGAGAGTGGCTATATAAACTGTAAAAAATAAAATTGTATACGGAATACGATCGTCATGCAAATTGCAATTATCTTAGAGAAAATAGATGTGTCCTCCAAGGCGGCATTTTGAGCCCTCGACCCCGAACGGCATTGCAGCTCCGTAGGCCACGGATCAAGATAAAGTCTTAGTTGAAGTTATAAATATGAGACTAAATCGGATTATTTTATCTGGATAGATTAGATTGATTAGATCTAGAATTATGTTAGATTAAATCAGGTTTGGTTAGGTTTGGTAAGATTACATTAGATCAAGTGAAGTTAGGTTGGGTTAGATTAGATCAGGTTTGATTAGATTGGGTTGATTTTGATCAGATTGGATTGGGTTAGATTAGATTTATTAGGGTCGCGGATTTAACGCTTAATTAATCGAATAAAAGTTTAAAATTTTAATCCCTTAATTTTGGCTTGTTCGATCATTTTCTTTTAACTTATTTCATGATGTCGAGTGGTACATTTCCGCAGTAAACAATATGGCGAACAATGATTAGCCTACTATGAACGTTTGAGTGGAAAATTAAGCGATCATTTTGCAGGGTAAGGTAAATGCTGATGGAAAAGTGGAAAATGGCGACAAAATTAACTGTCTTCATTGCAATAAACAGTTCGCTTACCGTGGTTCGAACACATCGCTGCCGTATCACCTTCAGCATGTGGAATGATTTAATTGTTTTGTAGAAAGAAAGTAGTAACTTAATCAATGACTACATTTTTAACAGTTTTTACGCTTTACATTACAGATACAACATTAATTGAATTTAATCGATTAATCGAAGTTAACTTTTGGAGATTAATCCATTAATGCCATTTTAATCAGTACCAGCCCTAGTTAGATTAGATTAAATCAGGTTATATAAGATTAGTTTGGATTAGATTAGGCTGGATTAGATTTGTTCTGCATACCGTTCGAGGATGTCCTGTAGCCGTTGAACTGTTGCGTACCATAGTATGTGGAATGAGCCGAGAGGGAAGTTTGACCTTCATAGCCGAAGGTCATTCCAGGTGGTGGATGACCAGGATGGTGGCGAAACATCTCCGCAGCAACTGCCACGCTTGGCGAGTGCATGTCATCGTGGCCGAGCAGATTGTAAGCGGCCGAGGGGGCCGAACCCCTGACATCAGGGCGCATCCAGTGAGAACGATGGGTCGCCATCGCCTGCCCAGAAGGCTCCGGCAGCTGGTAGTTCATGGTGCTTTAGACAGGTTATACAGCGCTCCAATCACCTCAGGATCACTGCACATATCACAGGTAATTCTACGCAGTTGCTTGAAGAGTGCAACTTGTCTTATTTAAGGAATGCAACTGTTGTCTCGAGATCATAAAAGAGTGGATTAAAGAAGCTGTTGTTATCAGCTCGATCGGATTACTAATCAATCCTTTGCCTGCTTTGCCTTTTCATAAGGAATTGCGACGTGTTCTGCCTTTTGGCGTCGTCTGACTTCTTATCGAGCAAACGGTGTCTTATCGAGCAGTTTATCTCGACTTCTGGCCAGATCCAAAGAGGCATTAAAGTCTTGAAAGAGAGCCACACGACGGAGTATTATCTCCTTCGAAGAGCACCTACCTCTAATCCTCCAATTCGATCTCCGATTCGATAAGCCAGACCCAGACGCGTTGTCATGCGATCGAGTCCATACAGGAAGGGTATGACCCCAACGCCTACCGTCAGAGATTGGTCGTGATTGGACAGGGGAACGGCGAGAGAAGGCCAATTGCAGGCTTTTTGGGAGGGCGACGGATTCGGTCGAGTGAATAAGCGATCCTAGTTGGCGTTAGTGGCATCCCCAGTTTGCCCGGGGCTAGGCATACTGCACACGTCGGTTGGGGTAGGTGATAGGAACGACCCAAGTGTGCAATTGGCAGAACCGGTGAAAAATAGGCGTGACATCGACTTAACACCGCTTGGCTAAATTCGTCTGGTGAATACTCCGTCATTTTCTTCTCTTAATACCAGGGCCACGTTTGGCCCAATGCACCAGCGCCCCTGGGGCAACACTGGACCATTCGAAGCTGGTCATATGTGTGAGGGTTTGAACCCTGAGCGCTGGCTTGTTTGCATCATACATAACTGCTACGCTTTCGTAACAAGTGGACAGAGATCGAGACTTCGCATACCTGCTGATAGTAGGAACCTATGTCGCTCAACCGCCCTAAGACATAATGTTTAATTGCAGACCACAGCCATCGTAGCCTTCAACCAGACAGTAGTGTGATCTAGACTATTAGTTAGAATGGCTAAGAATAGTCATTTAGAATAGTTCCTGATAGCAGGCCACATTTTCTTACATCCATGCCTAGAATTTGCTGGTATTGATGAAAGAACGGCTCTAGCAGTATCTTATTTTTAAAGTTCAGTGTGGTTCGTTAGTTATTTCCTGCCAGTGGATCGGTGGATATGCCACACAATTATTACTCCTTCAGCTGTAGTACATTTGCATTGCATGTATGGATCATAACACTTAATATAGCTCAAGTGCATTGTCTTAGTTCCTGCATGTGTGCAGAAGCTAGTGAAAATAATATAGCTTTGCCGGAAGATTTAATAAGAAATATCAGTTACAATATTTCTCCGAAAACACGGCAAGAAGCTTTCAGCGATATTTTCTGGTTAGACCGTCAACGTCAATCTCACACCGGTGGTTTTAGTGAAAGAAGTTTTAAATGCATTTTCATCACACCACACCAGTCATTAATTTTATTGATGGCCTTTTGGATTTTACCTTGAAGTAATTTTGTTTCGACTAGCATTAAAATTGGCACTAGCATTGGTAAATAATGATAGATTGGCATTTTGCAAACCAGGATCCAGATTTATCCTAATTAAAAGTAAAAATGGAGAATAATAATGGAACCCTGAGGAGTTCCATTTTTTGGATAATTTTTCATATAATTCTATCCCTACTTTAACTTGAAAGGTTCGGCTAGTTAAGAAGCTATAGTATCTAGTCAAAAACATTTCATGCTACAACAATTTATACCCTTCTATAATAAATTATATTCGACTTTTGGATCGATTGTAGCCATTATGGAGTCGATGAATATATTGGTCTGTGGAAACGTTTAAAAGGTGTCTAAACCAAGATTTTCGTTATCCGGTATTAGCGACTCTCGAGGCTACTTCGAGTTATTATCTCGATTATTCTAAAGAAAATTTTTCAAATTTTTCAAATTTTATTGGCGGCGGCGGCGGCAGGCGGCGGCAGCGGCAGCGGCAGTAGCAGCGGCAGCGGCAGCGGCAGCGGCAGCGTTAGTGGTAGTGGTAGTGGTAGTGGTAGTGGTAGTGGTAGTGGTAGTGGTAGTGGTAGTGGTAGTGGTAGTGGTAGTGGTAGTGGTAGTGGTAGTGGTAGTGGTAGTGGTAGTAGTAGTAGTAGTAGTAGTAGTAGTAGTAGTAGTAGTAGTAGTAGTAGTAGTAGTAGTAGTATGGCTATCCAAAAAACAATGGAGCGCCTTTGTAGCAAGAAAATCAATCTAAAAAGGAAAAAGAAAAAGATGAGCCTAGTATGGCCAATTGGCCATCAAAAGAACCTTTATGGTAAAAAAATAAATAAACTGAACACAGAAGAGAACCGATATGGTCAAAAAGAGCCTTTTGGCCAAAAAAACCAAAAGAGCCAAATGACCAAATGAATAATGATGAATATGTGTTTATATAGGCTATATAGGCTATGTGTGTAACTAAATATATAAATAATATATATTAAATAATAATATTCTATATGTTATAAAAGATCGACAACAACCACCTGTCAAATATCGCCGTCTCAGCAACCTGTCAGACACGGAATCAATGACGAGAAAAGAGAAAGAAATCTGATGTATTCATATAAATGCATGGATAAATACTTTTTGTCAACTATTACATTACATGACAGAGGTTAAGTGAACCGTAATAATGCAGAGCGTAAATGACAATTACACTTTCAAACTATGTAATGTGTAGGCCTGCTAGACAAATAGTCCTAGTACAATTCTACAAGAAAATCACGAAGAAAGTTGCTAATCGTGCAATGCAACAGGGACGTAACTAGCGTTGGGCTTGGGGGCTTAAGCTCCCCCAAACGAAGCTGAAGCCCCCAAATAAATGAAACCGCCAGGCTTCACTATAGGCTCGGGCTACCGCATTCGCCATATTCTAGGCTTAAAGCTCCCCCCCCAACGAAAAGTCCTAGTTACGCCACTGCAATGCAGTGCAATTCACTTGACTTGAGTAATAAAACCAGTTACTCATAACAATCATTGCGGAAGATAGTTGCTGATTTTGCTACTTAAACCTATTAGCTATTAACTCAAATTTATTAGTTAAACTTTTTAGTTAATAACTAAAAAAATTAGTTAAACTTTGGTTTTAACTAAACTGTTTATTTTTAGTTACACTTCTGCCCTAACTAATTTTTTTAAGTTTAACTAAAGTTTGCAACTTTTTAGTTAACTTTTGCCCATCACGGCCTAGCGCTCACACAAACGACCAGCGCGTGTCTCAGTGCAAGCAACCTCATAAAAAACGTCGACTGCCAATCAACATTCGCAACTGATTTATTTCGATAGGCGTCGCTAGCGTAGCTGATTCCTAGACCTTCATACGTGCGACCCAATAGAAACGTACGGAAACTATTTATGAACGGAGCCTCTTGACACCGTCAGCGCCCAGGTGGCGCCACGTCGCACGGGTGACGAATGATTTTGTGAGCGGTCAAAGGAATTAATCATCAATGCTTCGTTCGTTTTCAGCATGAGGCCTATTGCGCGTGATTTGATCAAACGTCGTACATATCATATGTTAGCGTTGTAATAGGATATTTAATTTAATGACGGGTTGAGTTGCAAAGGAAAAATCTGTTGGGGTGCAGTGTGTCATTTATAGACCCCTCATCGACTCAACTGAGCAAATAGTATGATCTACTCTTCACGTGCTTAGACTCAACCTAATAAGTTAGAGTCGATCAGTGACTATTGCAGCCATAAAGAAGTGCCATCTTTAGACACCTTAAAACACTTTCAAAGATGAAGACAAATTTGAAGTAATAGGCATAGGGCCTGCATGTAAATTGTCCTTTAGCTATAGCTATTGTTCATATTGTCCTAGAGGCTAGATCTATTGCCTACATTGTTCTATCGCTACTGTCTAATAGTGTCTATTGCATCCTATAGCTGTTGTCCAACTGGAGATTCTTTCCGACAATGCCGCTCGGAGACTGGGTTACAGACGTTGAGTTGATGGAATTCTTTTTAGTCAAATCTCTAGAGGCCAGAGGCGCAACCACGGTCCAGAAAAGTTTTCAAAAGTTCCCCCGACCGTCCCAACCTGTTCGAAAGTTTGGAGGGACGAGTCCCACGGGTCCCATAGGGTGGTTGCGCCTATGCTAGAGGCCTATGGGTCCTCTTTCTACACCCAAGGGTTTGACTTTGACCTCTCTATACTTGGACCTGACATTGAAAACAGCACAACAATTCGCCTTCATAATTTGACTTGACTAAGCATCTGGCACAGTTTTTGTAACGCTGAGAGAAATTTCAATTACATCACTTATGTTCCAAGATTTATATTTTCGTCGATTCATTAAACTACAAAGCCGCTTTCCGTTATCAAAATTCAACAGTGGCCTAGGCCTCGTGCAAGCTGGTCATTGGACATAGGCTAAAGTAAAAGTAAAAGCGAAACTGATCGTACCTATCAGTTGCTGTTTCCCATTGATTGGAAAGCCCCAGCGGGCAAATTAGTACCGGTTATGTTAGCATAATTTCTATTGATGAATTTGTACCGATGTGTTACAAGAATGTGACAAATTTCATTGAAGTAATAGACCGCAATGGAATTTGCGGACTGTCTGAAGAAGAATCGCGAAGGAATTCTCCGATCGATTGATCCACAGGGAGATTTACTGATGTATATGTTGAGCGAGAAGTTAGTCAACTATGACGACCGAGAGGAAGTCAAAGGCCGTCGGTCGAGAAGAGCAATGGCCGAAATGATTCTCAATCTAGTTGCAGAGAAGTCGGTTCGAGATGAGACTGTAAAGGAACGATTCATCAGATGTCTCCAGCGCAGTGGTCAGCAACATATAGTCGCTCTGCTTGATGAAGGTAGGAACTAGTTGGGACACGATAGCCCGCCCATTGGTTAGACCATGGGCGCCCGCAGATATTTTTACAGGAGGGGCAAAACACAATGGTCAAGGTTACATTTTTTAGCAAGAGCTTGAAAAATGCAAAACAGAAAATTAAGAACATAGGTATATTTCATTGAGGTTTTTAAATGTAAAATTTAAAACAATATCCAAACAAATTTGTCGAATAAATTTGTTAAACACCAAAAAAGAGTAGTT
This sequence comes from Aporrectodea caliginosa, assembly GCA_020284085.1. Classification (NCBI taxonomy): domain Eukaryota; kingdom Metazoa; phylum Annelida; class Clitellata; order Crassiclitellata; family Lumbricidae; genus Aporrectodea; species Aporrectodea caliginosa. Next base: position 3,768,062 of record JACEVL010000124.1, on the reverse strand, counting down.
AAAAAATAGGCATCAATTTTCCAGGGGACAATTGCCCCCTCTTGCCTCTATGTGCGGGCTCCCATGGGTTAGAGCACTCTGTAACACGGAGAGTACGGGTTCGAGCCTCCCCTCAGATAGTTAATGTGTAGAAACCTTGAGCAAGTCCTTAACTCACAGTTACTCAAACATCCGATAAAATATCCGATAACATCGTGTGCTAGAGTGAAAAGACTCATAAACTCATACAGATTTGCAGTTACTCTGGTATGAAATCACAAAACCTCACAAAACCTGCGACATAGCCTACATTTAGACATTATCTATGTGCAGCTTTAAAATCAGCTTGAATATCTAGCTATTTTATTAGCTTCATTTCGTGTGGACTTCAGCCCATCGTTCGTCGATAATTATTTTATTTTGGCTATGTCATCTGTTAATTTTTCTGGCTATTACGCTGGCTATTTATCTGGTTATTATGGGCAACATGATTTTGCCTCGTTACCAGAGATGTTAGGGTAAAACTACCATTTAGTGGCCACAAATATTTTTGTTTTGATGATTTGCAGCGATATGTAGAGCTAGAAAGGATCTGTTGATACCAATAGAAAGAGAATCAGATGAAGCACGTGCTAGAGCTCATCTAACTCAAATGGTTACTTTTATTAATTTTTTATAAGCAACAGAACACGGACTTAGCAGAAGCACCATTTAATGGCCAGGGCATACCATTTAGTGACCATGGCCATTATGTGGTAAAATACTTATAGTAAAGATTAACCATTTACTGGCCATGTTTGAAAGCTAAAAGCAACAATATTTAATGTATTAAAGTATATGATTTTACTTTATTAAAAGAAATAATGATACAGCAAAACACTGATTAACAATAGTTATTGCACTTTTACTTGTCTAATGGACTAATTTTCCAAATTTAGGCTTGTTAAACGGATTTATGCCTATTATAATAATATGTTGACAAGTTTATCCTGAAAAACCTTAAATAATGTTGACAGCAATTGCTGCATAATAATAATATTGGATGCTAAGTTATTGCGCTCCGAAAACTATAAACAAATATTCAATATTAATGCTGAAAACTCGAAATAAAATTCAGTAATACTGCACCCAAAAACTATAACAAGAACAACTAAAAACTCAATAAGAAATACCTAATATCCAGAAATCTGAATTACTGAAGAAACAGCAACATGTAAGTTTTATGCCTTAATAACAACTTTTTAATAAAACAGTTTAACTAACTGTATTTCTGTTATGGCCTACTGGTGACTAGTTGACTGGTAACATGAAAAACATGTGAAATCACCATCGATATCATTATCAAATTTACCATTATCCTTAGCATAAGATTTGTGATAATGAACTCCTTCATAATCAACACACTCTACCCATTCTTCATGAAGTTTGGGGTGTTTTGAATCAATTAATGACGCAGGCAATGACTGTAACCATCTCCTTATTGCTGCTTGTCCTGCTCTGCAAAATTTAATATTTTGCTCCTTTTTGAGCAATAACCCTTCTTGGTTTATGCTCCATTTGTAACTGGGTCTCTCATCCATATTCCAGATTTGACGAGGACAATCAGTCAAGACTTTCTCAGCAAAGAGATTTAAGAGCAAAGAAATAGCTCTGCCCATGCACATGTGCCTAATGGCAGGTGTTCCCTCAGGTTTCCAAAGGCACATGTTGCTATTAATAGCCTATTATGTCGCTTTATAAGCTGCCACCATTTCTCAGATGGTTCGGACCATTTAAAGTGAACTTTATGTTATTTGGCCAGCTGACCAGAATATTCCACTACTTTGGCTTTCCAGAACCTAGTCCAAAAATAGCCCTATTTTCTGCATAATCCACAAGTTTGTTTTCTAGCTCAACTCTCAAGACAGGTTTTTTCCTGGCTTAACTCCAACAGATGTTTTGCCATTCAGAATTTTCTGTAGAGTTGCTCGTGGAACTTGATAGTGCTTGGCAGCTTGTCTTAGACTCGTTCCATTCTGGATAGCATAAACAGCCATTTCCATGTCCTCGTTACTCCACAAAACTCCTTTGTTGGTGTTTTGGATTTTCTCACTTACTGCCTTTTTGCTTAGCATTGTTGGCTTCACGATTGCTGCCAGCTGCAGTACTTTTCTTCTGATTCACCTTGTACCTACAAAATATTAATAAATTATATTGAAAAACTTGTTATTAATATAGGTAGGCAATGATGCAAATATTATTTACAAACATTGCACCAATTAGTGGCCGCCTCATACCTATTACTGGCCGCCTCATGCCTATTAGTGGCCATGGCCACTGAATGGTAGGACTAGGCGGCCATTAAATGGTAGTACTGAGCCAATTCCATTGCGAAGGCGATAGATCGAATTAGTTCAATCTATCCAACAATATTATGTGATGTGTTTATACGTCTAAAAGTGATTTTGTGTTAATACTTTATCAAGAAAATAAGAATATACCTACCAGATTGTCTCCAAAATCAGCCAAAATATTACAACTTTTCAGAAAAAAATCGCAAAATGTTCCCGTAAACAGCACCGAAGTAAACACGCCCAGTATAAACATTGTGATCACGTGACAGCAACGGGGGTTACACCATGTAGTTGCCCGTGAATATTTAAACACGAAAATATTTAGTTTTAAGCATTAGCTCTCAGGCTAATATAGAATATCAATGAGTGAAAAGTGGCCACTAATTGGTTAGTGGCCACTAATAAGTAGTTTTACCCTATCGCTCTTTAGATATACACCAGAAGCTCCCGACACAATTGAGAATGAACGACCTAGCATAGGCTTACGCTATAACATGTTTCTTCAGCTGGTACAAGAATAGGGCCTATGCATTTAGTCTACACATAAAATAAGGTAACTGTGGGTAATAAGTCCCGGGTTGGCAATAAGGCCAACCCACTTAAACATGAAATATCTCCGAATCTATTCATCAGATGTCGCCAGAATTTTATATTGTTGACGGACCTTCACCTGTGAACTACTGTAGTTTATCGTGGGTTTTGTTTTCGGCGACATCTTTGAATTAAAACTATGACAAGATTTTTGTGATCGTTTATTTCGCAAGTAGGCCTAGGCCTATCTTTATTTCCGGGTTTATTAACACCGTAGTTAATCCTCATTCTGCATGCATGTTGCTATAATAATATTTGTAAACAGTGGATATTGGCAAGACTATATAAGCTGAAAAACTTAATTATGCACTTTAGAATTACCCGGATATTGGTCGAAGTGTTCATCGCGTGCTGGTGAGGGTAACAAGGCCCACCTTTCAGTGGTGATAAGGCCCTATGTATTGTGTGCAGACAGGATAAACAGTTGAGCATGACGAAATGTGGACAGTGCGGACAGTGGTTAGCCTACATGATGAATGTATTGGTTTAGATTCAGAAGTGGAAGAAGAAACATTCGTTTGCCCATATTGTGTGCAGACAGGATAAACAGTTGAGCATGCCGCGTAAGGGACCTTGGGCAAGTCCTTCACTCGCAATTGCTCATGCGCTTCGGCGTGAAACTCCGATTCAGTGTCCGCGCTGTATTCGGGAGCGCCTCTGAGTAGAAATCTTGAAGGGGCGCTATATAAATATCTGAAATGAATGAATGAATGATTGAATGAATTGTGACGAATAATAATTTAAGGAAAAACCTGAATTAACGACTACACATTTTCATCACATTTATTTATTCCGGACAGTTATAATAATTATTAATTAATAGCTGTTCATAGAAATATTAACTCATAAGAAACTTATGATGTTTGACACTGTAAAGTATAGGCTACATTGAAATGACGACATAAGGCACTTTTTAAGTTGGGCCTTATTACCCGCGGTGTCGGCTAATAAGGCCCACATCATGACTTAAAAAAAATTATTTGCTACTATGTGAAATTTTATTTCATCAAAATAATTAATCCGCTATGTAGCTACTTCCATACACTCTTCATATGGCTATTTTGCATAGTTACAGTTGCATACCAGTAGCCGTTTTTTAGTGGTAAAATTCCTTAGGTGGGCCTTTCATCTTGTTTAATTACCTTACCCTGACGATATAATTCTGCAACACATCGCAATTTTGATCTCTGGATTTCCTTGAAACAATCATCGATTGATCGAATGCTGTGAGTCCAACTCAAACTTAAGCAAACCAATAATGTTAAGTGTTGAGTACTTAGTAACGTCTATCTGACCGGTGTATAGGCCTATTGCGGGAGCTAACGGGAATAAAAAAAGAGGTCAGACACAAAATGGCCATCAATTTTTCGACAGTGAGTAAGGTTTGGTTCTGATATTTGAATTGCTGAAAACAGCTGGCGGGCCACTTTTAGGGCGCGGGTCACAGTTTGGGAACCACTGCATTACATGATTAGGACAGCTGAAAAGAAACTAGGCCTAAGCTAATGTAACATGCAAATGCACTGTGCACATGACGATGAAAATTTAATGATGATCGCTTGAACACGAAACCTATAAATTGATTCAAACAATGAATTGGCGACCCGAACAAAAGCAAAGCAGAAAAGTAAAACGAAACAGGACAAAAGCAAAGCACGGACCCTGTTGATCGTCCCTGCGCTAGACGTCATGCAACTGGTTGTAGTACTAATCGGAAATGGAAAATTTCTTAAACTAACTGCAGGTCACCAATATATTCATGGCGCTGGGTCAAGTTAGAGTGGTTGCCCAGAAAATAGGCCTATGCATCGAGAATAGTACTCGGTTACCGGGGACCCAGAAAAGAAAAGACAATGAATGGTCGAATGACTAATAACAATAATAATATTAATAATAATAATAATATTAATAATAATAATAATATTAATAATAATAATAATATTAATATTAATAATAATATTAATAATAATAATAATAATAATAATAATAATAATAATTATTATTATTATTATTATTATTATTATTATTATTATTATTAGTTAGTCACTTCTATCTCGCCAGTGTCTACTGCACGATGCATCAACCGATGGCGCGCCAAAAGCCCAAAACCCATCTGTAATCTAGATCAGTCCGTTAAGATAGATGACTTAGCGGACAATATGGTAAGTCACGGAAGTCTTCCGAAGCTAAATTCAGCTGTTGATGAGAAATTGATGACTTTTAAGCAGTATAGCATGTAAGAAGAGGTTCTTGAATGTTGTTGTTGTGTTTGAGGGTCAGCCGAACTGTCCTTCTTTCACTATGACCACAACTCTTTACGCCTGGAACCGATTCTCGTGAAATACTATAGACAGCGCGTTGTCAAAGCTTGTCACGCTTAAGAAATGGTTTTCCAATTATTGAATTGCTAATGAATTGTTTACCGTACAATGATCTGCGCTCAAATATTGTCTGGTCTGGACTACAATCTTATCTGGTCAAGGTTGGAAATCTCATTTGGTCTTGCTAAAGTCTCAGCAGATGGCTAAGTTTCATCAAATCAGCTGGGTGTCCTTGCACAGCTCTTATGGCGAGTAAGCTGGTGCCTATAGCGCTTATCTTGATCTATTCAACTAAGGAAATGACAATTCTGCCTAACAGTCTGTTCTTGACGAGTTCCAGCCGTCCCAGAATGGTTTTTTACATTCTTCTGATAACTTTTTAATTCCTGATGCATCTGAGGCACATGTACCTGGGGGCAAAATAAAAATAAAAATAATTATTATCATTATAATTATTATTATGCCTATAGTAATAATATTAAAAAACTATAATAGTTATAATAATAATGTGATCTTCCCTACTCTAATCACCTATATACTGTAGGCCAATATTCTCTATTCTACCTCAACCTCTAAGACAATTCGCTATGGTACTGCGTGGCTATCAATTCACATTGACACAGTCTGAAAACTTTTCAAATATTTCTTCTCTCGATTCAACACGCAAGAAAACAACGTACGCAAATCAACTGTCCTTCCACGCTGTCTGTCCGTCTGTCTGTCTGTCTGTCTGTCTGTCTCACTCTTTCTCTAAAAAGACAAACTGTATACAGATAACAAATTTAATTGTACTTAAACTAGCACTTTGAATTACAGCTGGAACAACAGTGTCTAACTGATGATGTCTGTAGAAAGTATTGCAGCGGAAGTGAGACCGATGACGGAAGGGCATCATGACGTCATACTGACGCAATTGGTTCATCTGGTGCGTAGCATGGACCTCGAAGGAGATCTACTCTGTCAACTGCGCAGTCGCGGTGTCCTTGACGACCGAGAGATCGATAGAATACGAAATCAGAGATCAGCAGACGAAATGAACGAAGTCCTTCTGACGGAGATCCTACCGTTGAAATCAGACTCAGCCTTCCAAGACCTCGTCAGCGCCCTCAGAGCTTCCGGTCAACCACACGTTGCCAACTTGCTCATCCTAGACATTACTTGCGGTTAGTTTGTAGGCCTACTACGATAGTCTTTATCATATGTCTGTCTACCTCTATTTCTGCCTGTCTGTCACTTGTCTGCTTTTTTCTTTGTGTCTATCTGTTTCATTATATTTTTGCCCGCTTCTCTTTCTCCATGTATACTCATACATGTACATGTGTATACCTGCATGCATGTTACTATGCAGGAAAGTATATTTATTTAGGAAGAACATTATATAGCGCCTTTTCATTGTTAGAACGAAGCAAAACCTGTAAAGTTATCGTATACATTCATTTAATCATTCTTTACTCGTTCGTTCGCAGACGAATATTTAAAAGCAAATGGCTTAGTTAACAGTTACCATTGCATTCTTTCTCTTAGACGAGATTCCAATGTCTTCAACACATCGCCAGTTTCTATCAGCGAACTCATCTTACTTGACGGAGCACATGGATCCTCGCTATGGTTTGATTCCACTGATGATAGAGCGCTGTGTCATCTCCTACAGGGATTCTGATCGGATCCAGGGTAAGCAGACATCAAGTGCCATGAACGAATTCATCCTCCGACTTCTGGTACGAAAGCCAGACTCTTCCTTTCAGAAGTTCATCAAGGTTCTTGAGGACAGCTGTCAATCGCATGTGCTTACCAACTGTTACGGTAAGACGCATCAGAGGGTAATAGAAATCAATGAACTAATATAGGCCCTATTAATAAATAAATTAATTAATTACTTCATGTGTTAAGTTAGAAATAAACTTAGCAATTATTATTTGATCAAAATAGTAATTCATTCGATAAATTCCTCACTTAATTGATTCATTATTGTTAAATTAATTCTTTAATTTAAAAGTTAATCAGCAAGGTAGAAAAATAGATAAATGAAATTCAGCCAGAAAGCAAGCAGTCAAGCGGTCAGATTATAAGAACTGATAGGATGGTTGAGTGAATAAGTAAGCAAGTTAAGTTGGGCAGAATAGAGCTGGGTTAAGTGCGTGAAAGCATTTAATTTCTTAAAGAGTAAGATTGATATTTGCTTCGGCAAATGCGCATAAAGCCTCGTATTTAAACTTAGAATATTCATGAACTTCATATTAGGTTACCGGTAGACCAGAGTATGACCAGAACAAATCAGAGCAAACTTCACCGATTCACCATATAAAGTTCTGTGGATTGCTTTTTTCTTCTAAAGGAAGCACTTTTAGATTCGCCAATGCAATACAATATAACATGATATAATGCACATGATGCGTATGAAAGATGCTGGCAATTTACCGTTGCTATAGTTACAGCTACAGTCCCAGTTGAAATTGTACAGTAATGTTTTTTAAAACTGCAATTGCAAAAAAGTAAGAAGTATTTTTGTTTAAAGGGCATAACATTGAGATAGAGCTGAAACTAAAGCCGCAAGATCCGTTGCGGCTCAACGAGGCAGAGTCTGCCATCGAGAAAGAACTCCTCTCCAAATTGAGCAATGTTGACGGAAATACTATCGAAGAAATCAGACGCAACTGTATCAAACTCAAGCTACGCTGCCACTCTAAGGAAGCCTTTGAAAGACTGATAACAAGGACACAGGGAGGCTATCTGGATCATGCGTTTTTAGAACCTATTCGGCAGATTCTTGATGCCAGAGGAATCACCTTCGCTTCGCTAGTTGCCTCCATTGACCCAAATGAACTCTATCTCTGTCTACAACGTTTCAGTAAGCCATTTATTTTTATCAGTCGCTGCAATACTTTATTACTCACTTAAAAGTGGTAGCCTATCTGAGTAGTATAGTAGTAGTATAGCCTAATGTGTTTAGAAAGCTCAAGGACATAAATTGGGCGGTGTGAAAACACACTTCGCTTATCACTTTTAAAAGCAAGTTATGTAGGTCTACTGTTTGTATTACAAAACATTACAGTCTCAAAAATAATTCTGATCTGGAGTAAACCAGATTGCCGATCAACAGTTACTAGCAAATAAACTTGTTTTCCCCGCCTCACTTTTACCAGTACGATGTCATGTCCATTTTACAAAGCACAAGCACTTTATGCGCAAGAAACCTTGCAGTTATTGTATTGTATTGTATTTGAACACTTGTTATAGCGCCCCTACCAGATTTCCCATTCAGAGGCGCTCCCGACTACTGCGCGAACGCTGAATCGGAGTTTCACGCCGAAGCGCATGAGCAATTGCGAGTGAAGGACTTGCCCAGGGTCCCTACGCGGCGACTTTGAGGTGGATTCGAACCCGCAACCCTCCAGCTGCAAGGCACCGAACATACCCCTAAACCACCGCGCCCCAGTTGTATTGTGATGTGTTGTATTGTATGTTGTATTGTACTCCACGTTTATAATGCGACCGAGCCACCCGCAGTAAAGATCCGAGAAATTAATCTCTGATAAACCGACCCGACCGGGAAGCGAACCCGGGGCGCCGGCGTGACGAGCAGGCTACCAACCCACTCGGCCACTCAGGATCCTCAAAGTTATACCGACTAAAGTCTTTGTTTATATAGCCATCTTTCGACCTGGCTTTTTCAAATAATTTTGAGCTTTAATTGTAATTCAAAATTAAGCGACAATTTTAATCGCAAGCGTAATAGTAAACTCCAAACTTCTAAAGCACCACTTGACAGCCAAGCGCAGGGCACCAGCTTATTCACGAGCGCTGCGTCGAGTCAGAGAAGTTAGTCCGAGTCCGGTTGCCAGTTTGTCAGAGGGGTAGAGTAACTATTAACGTGGGTGCCGTTTAGGTCAAGACTTGGAAGGAGAAAGATCAGATGAGCCGGGGTAAGAATTCTTGAAGAGTCGATACTTCAGGTTTAAGTGGAAAGCCCGAGGGGTCATAGATAAAGGAGCCTGAGGCAGATGATGGTGGGCAGGTGGGTGGTTAGCAATTATGGTGAAGGACCCGAAAAAGTGCTGAATTCGGGAGGAAGATCTTTCCAGAGACGTGGTGGAGTGTTGGATATTGACTGATCTCTTGGAAATTACTAAAACGGCGACATAGAATTCAATATGTTGGATGTAGGTAGGTATTTTCCACCGTTATACTATCATAATACTATGTCCATAAATAACGACTTAGTTAGTGTAAAAAATTATCATCGGGATCAGTATGCTGAGGATTTCATTCTCTTAAACAACATGCATACTGTTCCTAACTACAGCGCAATACTACGGCAAAAATGCATTACTGTGCCATAAGCGTCCTGCAGTTCTGTACCACAAAGACAAAGCAGGCCATTCTAGGACCTGAATATTCATTGCTGGAATACATGAATGCCTGTATGCTTTAAGTTACCGGACGTACAGCGGCTACATGGCCTTCTTGTACACTCCCTTACCACTACCCTCACGATAATATTGAACTTAGACTGGGTCTTGAATCTCAACGCGCTTTACACTTGGACATAATTTAGCGAAATGAAAGAACAAGTGTCGTGGGCATGGGGTTTACGGGTTTAAACCTCCCCATATAAATTGCCGAAAATTTGTTTTTGCTTTCATTTGCGAAATAGAAAACTTAATTTTTGCGATCATGTCCAATGGAAACCCCCCCAAAGAGTTTTCTGGCTACGCTACTGGTCGCGGAGATTGGGGATAATTGTTGGAGGAGACACTAAGCCTACTTTGGATATCAATCAGGCAAACTGACTTTAGTTTACACAGTTAAATGAAATGTTGTCAGATTGCCACATCGATCAATATAAAGGATACTAGATCTGAGTCTTATAATAGCCGTCACTAATACTTTAAAAGCAGACTTAAATAATTTGCCATTCTAACAGGCAACTTCAAAATAGCTTTGCTGAAACAAGATACTCATAAACCCATACAACTGTTCTGTAGTATGATGTCCAGTGATCTGATTGTCCACATACCACTTTTATCGAAGTATTCTGAGGCCGACACTAATTATTGCATACATACATTATAGTACATACATACAAACAAACATGCGTACAAACGTACAAACATACATACATACCGACAGACAAATATACATGCATGTGTACATGCATGCACACACATATATTGTGATTATACAATCAGTATTGTTGCCAGAGGTTTGTTGTCAGTGTTGTTGCATTGTATAGTGTTGTTGCTTCTTTATGTTCTTTAGATCAACACGAGATGTCAGAGGAGCACAGGAGATATCTGACAGTGAAAGAGTTCGAAGCTGAAATGGTCACTGATGATACAATGCTCGAAATTCTCTGCAATATACAGGCCTTGAGATATGAGGAATTTCAGCAGATCAAAAGTCAGTTAACGATGGACCAACGACGAGAGAAGCTCTTCGATACGTTGAAAAGGAAACCAGACAGTCGTTTCACGGCCTTGAAGGATCTATTCGACATTTATGCAACAAGTAAGAATCTTCTTATTCTTCTAAAATGAATAATTGCACCTGAATATTGGTGGTTCTTATGCAGCCATATACCAAGTTAGGCTAGCCAGGAACGCTTATGTGTGGTAAAGCGACGCTATAATAGAGATGCGTACAATTTTCCTAGCTGTTCAATGTTGGATGCGAAGTAATTACTCTGACGTATGTGGGAGAGAGAGTTCTAACATTTACGTCTAGCAAACGGACATTTACCAAGAACAGTTCCAGATTTGTTCAGTAGACTATATCACCTATATCTCGGCCTAACACTTTTTCATTCATTCATTCATTCATTCATTCATTCATTCATTCACGGCATTTATATAGCGCCTCTCATTCTACTCTAGGGCGCTGCCAAACCAACTCCGGAGGGAATGGAACAGTTTTCAAGTGTTTATAGAAAGTGCATGCAGAATCCTTAGCTCAGACTTCATCATCATCATCATCAGGATCCATGGGCCGAAGGCCCGTAGGTGTCCAACGCTTGCATCAGATCCATGGGCCGAGGCCGTTTGGAGTCCAATGCTTGCATTGGATTTCATACGTATTTTTTCTTTACGAACGGAGTATCTGCACCCATCCGTTCGACCTTCGCACTTCTCCCTTAAAGAGAGTTCCAGGCTTAGGACTGGCTCTGATATCCACTATCTTGTGGTATCAGAGGCGGCGATGCCGCCCACGTTTGCCAGCTTTTCAGGGTTCCTGCTGAGCCTGTCCACCTCGCGTAGCGCCCTAGGTGGTACTTCAGCCAAGACCTTCACCACTGATGGCATAGCCTCAGCAGGCACTCCCCTACTTACTGTTGCCACCCCCTCACCACGTTGAGGTGTGAGTCGGACTTTGGGAGGGGGAGCTCAGACTTACCTCTTCCAAATTGCTTATCCAGCATAATATGCTGCCTCGCTGTCTTAGCATACTTATCATCTGGATATTGGCCTGATTACGGCTTAGTTTTGGTGCACCGTCGCTTAATGCTTTATGCCTCAGACACCGAGGCTATAGAAATTACAAATTTATTAGAGAGATAGAATGGTTTAAGTATGGGGGTTATATGCTCATATCTAGATGTGTGAGTCATAGCTAAAGGATAAAACTACCTCCTTTTTCATTTTAATGTGCAAAGAGGTGAATGAATAAATTCTAAGCGTTTTGATGTGACTTACCGATTAATAGGAGAACCATCGCTGGCTAACCTGAACTCTGACACGAAGAAATTCCCGTACTCAGGAAAAAACTTTGACTCGAAGAAATTCCCGTACTCAGGAAAAGACTTTGACTCGAAGAAATTCCCGTACTCAGGAAAAAACTTTGACTCGAAGAAATTCCCGTACTCAGGAAAAAACTACATTCAACCAGGTGCGTATCTAGAAACTTGCTTTGGATAACCAGTTTGTCTGATTAATCATGGTTGCACATTCATGCCGAACAGACTCGCTACGATTTGCTTCTAATTTAATGATATTTTTATTCTTTATTTTTATTTACTTACCTATTTATTTTTACTAATCATAATTTTTTTTATTCACTTGTTTATTATTATTATCAATTCTTTTCGATTTACTTATTTACTTTATTTACTTATTTATTAGTGTTATGTATTATTTATTTTTATTTAATATTTATTTTATTTACTAACTTATCTAGTTCCTGACTTAAAGTGTTCCGTAAGTCACTCAACCAAAACAGCATCGATCAAGCGAGTTGGGTCTTTCAATAGCTGTCGTCGTGCAATCAAAACCATTTTCTTGTAGATCGAGGGGGAGAAAGAAGAGATGGTTGAATGTCTAATATTGTTGAATATATATATATATCATATTTTGAAACTTAATTATTTAAAATTTCTTATTTCTAGAAATGATGACGTTCTCTGACATTATGCCTATTGACAACATTAATGAGCTTATGAGAACAGGTAAGACTTATGACAGTTTTGTAAACATCTTAACCTGAATAAAATAGCATAACTCAACAATTAAATAAGTAAATAACATAACCCAACAATTAAATAAGTAAATAACATAACCCAACAATTAAATAAGTAAATAACATAACCCAACAATTAAATAAGTAAATAACATAACCCAACAATTAAATAAGTAAATAATATAACCCAACAATTAAATAAGTAAATAACATAACCCAACAATTAAATAAGTGAATATAATTATGACCGAAATCTGATCTTACTAAAGCATTTGACAGTGTAAACCGTAAAATATTATCAGACAAGCATCAGCATGCCAATGTGGCAAGCTTAGCAATCTGCCTGTAACATATTCAATATGCGTTAAATGAATGTTGTTCCCCTCACTTGATAACTCTAAAATGTGTCACGCTTCTATTTTTGGCGGTTGCCATTTATTCCTTAGATAATAATGACCTAAAATCGTTCACAACTCTCAAATTAGTTATTGCACTGTTCCGAATACTATGCTTCTACGCATAGCGTAAGCGCCAAAGCCCCTCTGCTTTTCTGCAAACTCTGCATATTATCACTAGGCTTATTCTAGAAAAGAGCGACTGATTTTCAAACAGCTTCTTATCACTAAATCTAGAAGACACTACTTTTACAGTTTCGGAACATAAGCTAAATCAGCCTGGAATCTATAACGGCGCTATTATGATATACGAAACATCAGTTGCTGGTTGCTTCTAACAAAAACCGTATTCCTAGTTAAAAACCTTAATTCAATCATTGGATAAAGTAAACCGAAATGGCTAGGTTGTATTGTATTGTATTTGAACACTTGTTATAGCGCCCCTACCAGATTGCCCATTCAGAGGCGCTCCCGACTACTGCGCGGACGCTGAATCGGAGTTTCACGCCGAAGCGCATGAGCACTTGCGAGTGAAGGACTTGCCCAGGGTCCCTACGCGGCGGCTTTGAGGTGGATTCGAACCCGCAACCCTCCAGCTGCAAGGCACCGAACATACCCCTATACCACCGCGCCCCAGTTGTATCATTAGCGATAAACTTATTTAGAATAATCATATCGACTTGGTGTTAATTGGGATGTCGATGTTGTCGGGAATGCACGAAGATTAGTACTGAGTAAGTTAGAATATCCTTTAATAAACCAACTGCTTACCGCATTTAAGTGTTCAAAAATCAAAGTAATCACAATAATCTAAATTAGCCAGTCGATCTTATTCAAGCATTATATATCATCCTAATGATGCAGGTTTTTCGCATCTTCACTGTGTCCTGTCCAGTACAATCACTTTAATCAATTGAAATAACTATAACCTGCTATATTATGGATTTAGGGCCATTCATGAGTTATTGTAATTTTTAAATTGACAATAAAACGTTTGACCCACCATCGGCCTCGAATGCAAAAGCAGTGAAGCACTCTGCATATGTCTTTATATTAGATTTTTTTAAATGGCCGGTGTTCGTACTGAAAACTGTAAACTGGAGTATTCCAATGCTAATATGCTTTAATGTTTCCTTAATGTTGTAGAGCGAATATTGCAGTCCTATGGAGGAAATTCCTCAAATCTGCTATCTTTGTACGAGAGTGAGAATATCTGAGTAGTCTTCGAATTTGAAGATCTCCAAAGAAGTAGCCTACTAATTGATACAAATATTGACAGAGTAAATTAATTGTTATTAATTGTGAGCATTGGATGCAGCCTATCGGACGGGTGGAGTTCAGCCAATGTCAACCCCAGCCTTTACAGAAAAATTCGGCCAGAAGATTGCATTAACCACCTTCAACCTCTCTCGCCAAGTTCAATCCATTAGTTATTGTGATCATCGTTCCGGTTTTCAAACATAATATGGTTTCACATCCTCAATTCAGCAGACAAAGTTTCAGAAATCCCGCCGTGAGTAGTCTACTTGAGAGCCAAAATAATTACTACACCGCTGTACGATTTAAATTTTTTGTTTCCTATATGTGAATTTCAGAGAATGTTCAGATAGGCTAGACAAGGACAATCAAATGGTGGAATGGACGAGTTTGAACTTTGAAAGAAACAGTTGTGAAGTGGCGAATATTGGAAGTTTCTATTTGATCGAGTCATATATTGTAGCAATTGATCGACATAATATTATATCAATATTTATAAAAAATACTCGAATCGCAGTAACGTCTGTGTTTATTTAGGTATGCGTTGCCCGAGTTTATTAGTACTCCTTGCAAAACTGAAACATGTTACAGTCTGTTGTCTGTGGCCATGTATTGCAGTGCTGTATATATTCTATTCACCAATTCTGCCCGTTTTTAGAAGCGCTTTTAATAGTTCATTTGAGTGGTAAAATTAATCTAACAAAGCTTTTAATTTGCGATTTGCTTTGAAATTCGGATGTGTTTTCTGTTTAGAACATCGTTGCTTAACTTAATATGAATCTCTTAGGTAACATCTGTTTACATGTATATTATGGACTTTGCACTGCTTTTGAATTGATTCTGCTCACTAATGTCATTTTTCTTAGAAGAAATTTTCTTACAGAATCGTGCATTCGGATTTTTCTTTATGTTAGATTTACCAAAAGGCGAGTCATCTATACAGCGCCATGTAAAAAGGCGACATTAAGAGTTCAGATGAGAGTATTAGATTTTGGCGATCTTGACGGTAGCATTGTATGCAGGTCATTGCAGGAATGCAGGTGCGCGCTTTGTCCAGCGGTCGGTAGGTGGCGATCAATAGACAGAGACATCTAGCGGTCACTCAGATATCTAAGTTGACACATCGGAAATATTATTAGGTCTATATCTCAAGCAGCGAGGTCCTTTAACAGCCAAACCAAGTGGGGGTCAGATTGTCCCAGAGATGATGTCTCAGAATTTGCTGTTATTGTGAAGTTCTATTCCACTAATTGGGCCAAAGTAAGGTTTGACATTTCCATTTTCAAGATTTAATGTGAAAGAGAAAGAAAAATTCAAATGATGATTACAATGGCAATTTCAACAGGCCACCTATTCGTTAATATCTACAAAATCGTCTCTGAACTACACGATCGATATCATACCAAGAAATCAGCTTCATCTCCACCCACCCTCCCGTTGAGGTCAAGATGCATGATTTCCTGGTACAACAGTAACAACCTTTTCTTTTAGTCCTTTATGCTTGTGTATATATGCAAACTAACAACGGGCTAACCACAGTTGCTATAGCTCATATGCATATGTCTTGCACGACATGTGCATATGAGCTATAACAATTTACTTTACAAGTAGGCCTAAATTAGATTACAAGGCGGGCAAATTGCAGCTGCCTCAACCAGTCAATAATAAATAGAAGCTCCCTCATCTACTGGTTAATGAAATAATTCATTTTCATAGCCTGTATCATGTCTAGGGGTCCAACTTTAAAAGATGTGAGACATAAGAATTTTTAATTAGAAATTAATGAAAACTTCATTAATATTATTACAATGGGGTCATGATGCAGACCCTGAAGGGCATACTCGTCGAAAAATCAAAGAAGAACACTATATCTTGGTATCCCTCCCTATCCGAAGCTATGTTAAAAGTGTTGTTCCTGCATCAGGAAAGTCTGCAGACATTTCAAGAGAAATTTTGCCCGTGATTAACACACTGACCGCCACCTACGAGTTAACTCGTAGTACAATACTTTGTGCTATAGGCAAACACTGGCACACGCCTAATAAAACTGCTGGTTGAGACCAGATGCTTGCTGTGTTGAGACGGATGAGAAAATGTACTGTTTCTTTTATGGGGCAAGGGTTAGTTGAAGAAAGGTGAAGTGATCATTTGCCGAAACGGACGAATTATCGTAGGACAAGAGAGAGGTTCTGATGCCTAGTACGCATAGTACTATCAAGCTGGTTTTTACACCCAGACTGAACAGGAAGCGAGAGGAAGTGATGAAGCCAGATTGCATTCTGGACTACAATAAATATATTTGATAGCAACATCAACTAACATCATACTACAACCCTTTGACAAAATCGCTAAAATGGCAAGGAAAGAAAGATCGTGCTGCATCTACTCGATCTAGCCGTGGTCAATTCCTTTATTCTGTTCAAAAAGTTAGGTGACAGCAAGCAACAGGTGTGATTCAGACTGCAGCTTATAAGAAGTCTGGTAACTGATGAGGCGCGACCGGAAGCCGTCATCGCTGACAGAGTGCAACCGTTCGTTCGCCGCAACAAAACGTCGGACATGTCACGCCCCAACAAACAACACTTCTGTGACTTGATACTAGCAACTGACGAGAAGGCTGGCCCGACAAAGCCATGTGTTGTATGTAACAAACATGGTGCACGAAGGCCCGAAGGGAGTCACGCTTTCTGCAAGGCATGGATGGCAAAACCGACTTTGTGTGTGGTACCGTGATTCGACTTCCGAGCAATTTCACACCAATGTCGAAATTTAGAAACGTTATGTGTAAAAGACCAGAGAAACTGACAGACTGTGTTTTGATGAGCATTACATGTTATTTTAGCATTATTATTGCGAAAACAAAGTGAAAAATGTATTAATTTCATAAACTTCATATTTTGAAACTTTGTAATTCGTTTCATTCATTTCATTTCATTCATTTCAGATATTTATATAGCGCCCCTTCAAGATTTCTACTCAGAGGCGCTCCCGACTACAGCGCGGACACTGAATCGGAGTTTCACGCCGAAGCGCATGAGCAATTGCGAGTGAAGGACTTGCCCAGGGTCCCTACGCGGCGGCTTGAGGTGGATTCGAACCCGCAACCATCCGGCTGTAAGGCACCGAATATACCCCCTTGAGGTGGATTCGAACCCGCAACCCTCCGGCTGCAAGGCACCGAACATACCTCTACACCACCGCGCCCCACAAAGATGAAGTAGGTAAGTAAGTATCACTTATTTGCCTCAGACAAACAAACAGGCATTACATTGAACAGAACGATTACATACATATTTGGAATTGATTTCATCAGGAGCAGAAAATATAAATGCATGCAAAAAATTAACACTAGGCTAAGCACACAGCGCAACGCTGTCGCGTGCTTGACTATTGTCTTGTTGAAGCGCGCTATAAAATTCTAATTGTATTGCATTGCACATTGCAATGCAGTCCGCATGCATTGATGGCGTAATGCATAAATTAATCGCAAGCTCCAGATTTCTAAAGCACCACTTGAAAGCTAAGACATGGTGAGAGACAATCCGCGCAGTAGACAGTGTTCAGGGTGAATAAGAGGGCTCTAGGCAGAACTTTGTGGTACACCATGCAATTAGCAAAGCAGCCGAGTTGATACAGACAAACTGATTCTGACTAGTTTTCTGAGATTTGTTTTGCTAATTATTTATAAGAGTCCAGTTCTTAGTGATATTTGCAAACATTATAGGCTAGGTCAGAGAGCACTTCTGCTGGAGTGGCGCTATATAAATGTCCAATTTCAGTTACAAAAACAATTACGATTCTAAAAAATAAGTGAATTAGTAAGTAAGAAAGTAAGTAAATTCGTAAGTAAGCAAGCAAGTAAAGTAGTTATTAAGCAAGTTAGTGAATTAGTAAATAAGGAAGTAAGTAAATTAGTAAGTAGGCAAGTATGTATGTATGTATGTATGTATGTATGTATGTATGTATGTATGTATGTATGTATGTATGTATGTATGTATGTATGTATGTATGTATGTAGGCCTATGTATGTATGTATGCATGCATGTATGTATGTATGTATGTATGTATGTATGTATGTAGTTATGTATGTATGTATGTAGTTATGTATGTATGTATGTATGTAGTTATGTATGTATGTATGTATGTACGTATGCATGCATGCATGTATGTATGTATGTATGTAGTTATGTATGTATGTATGTATGTACGTATGCATGCATGCATGTATGTATGTATGTATGTATGTATGTATGTATGTATGTATGTATGTATTATGCATGCATGCGTGTATATTTTCATTTCATTTCATTTAGGCCTACTGTTTCCAACAATGTATGTATTATGTATATATGTAATTATATATGGTATCGCAATAGTAAACTCCAAACTTCTAAAGCACCAAGCGCAGGGCACCAGCATATTCACGAGCGCTGTGTGTGTTTGTATGCTGGTGTGTATTCATTTATATAAATAATATCTATAGACGTAAGAACCTCAGTCCACATTTATAAGTCCTTATAAGCCTAAGCGATGCAAATCAATCAGGCCTACTTATCATATCCTCCTGGGCTCCTACCTCAGTCTTCTCGAGTGAATTTAGTGTACGAAGCCCTTCGCCTATCGCTCTCAGTGTAACATTAATTTTAAGTTTAAGTTACTGTGCATAATTAAACTTTTGTGACGCTGGATTTGGTCTAATTAGTATGTATGAAGTGACCTGCAGTCAATCATCAGTTCACGAAGTGTTTGTTTCTGCTTAGCAAGCAATAGAATGATATTCGCAGTCACTTTACAATATCCGCTTTCTGTGATTGAACTCAGCGGTCTGTTGTGTACAATAGGCCTATGTTTTGTTATTGTGCATGTTTGGTTCAGTTAGGAAGCACGCCTTCATCCACTGACTGTGAGGCTCCAGCGTAGGCCACTATGTTCATTACTATCGAAGATTTCCTAATGATTGTTAACAATATGTGACAAGTTTCATCTAAGTAATAGACCGCAATGGAATTTGCGGACTGTCTGAGGAACAATCGCGAAGGAATTCTCCGATCGCTTGATCCACAGGGATATTTACTGATGTACATGTTGAGCGAGAAGTTAGTCAACTATGACGACCGAGAGGAAATCAAAGGCCGTCGGTCGAGAAGAGCAATGGCCGAAATGATTCTCAATCTAGTTGCAGAGAAGTCGGTTCGAGATGAGACTGTAAAGGAACGATTCCTCAGATGTCTCCAGCGCAGTGGTCAACAACATATAGTCGCTCTACTTGATGAAGATAACGCGACTCAAGGTAAAATAAGTAGTTTCATTTAAAGTTAATTAAAGCCCACCTTCTAATCCTCGTTAGGCTATTGGAGTTCAGCCATATTTCTCTAACAGATCATGATTTTTTACACAAATTTTCATGATTGTACCGATGACTTTGGAGAACGCCACCCTTCAAGCAATCGTGGAGACTTTGTAATAGCTTCATTCCCTTGCTCAACCAGTTACAATGTAGGTCCTTGACAACTGGATCTTATGAATTCAACGAATACTGATTGATTGATTGATTGATTGATTGATTGATTGATTGATTGATTGATTGATTGATTGATTGATTGATTGATTGATTGATTGATTGATTGATTGATTGATTGATTGATTGATTGATTGATTGATTGATTGATTGATTGATTGATTGATTGATTGATTGATTGATTGATTGATTGATTGATTGATTGATTGATTGATTGATTGATTGATTGATTGATTGATTGATTGATTGATTGATTGATTGATTGATTGATTGATTGATTGATTGATTGATTGATTGATTGATTGATTGATTGATTGATTGATTGATTGATTGATTGATTGATTGATTGATTGATTGATTGATTGATTGATTGATTGATTGATTGATTGATTGATTGATTGATTGATTGATTGATTGATTGATTGATTGATTGATTGATTGATTGGTTGATTGATTGATTGATTGATTGATTGATTGATTGCAGACAGTAACGTTCTTTTGACTTATTTCTAGCTCAATGCTCATATTGTGTCACTGATGACAATCATGGGTCCAATGCCAGCCAAACTGATGTATCTGTATTCTGTAAGGGTAGTCTTGATGCATGAAGTGACCAACCAGTTCTGCCCCTCGCAATCTCATCCTCCCACAAACCAAATAGTACAAAGTTGGATATGTGCTGAAATAGAAACTAACTAAATCGCTTTTGCAATAAGTGACCAAACATGATCGTTTCGAGCAACCGGCTGATTGTGATAATTAGTTGCTAATTATAATATTTATTCTGTCAGTAAGTGATTGTGTACATGTAGTATATTCCGAAAGCAAACTCCCCATGCTCGTCTGTTCTATCCTGTTGGAGTGCGATTTGTGGTTGAAGGGAATGGGAAAAGACCCATGAGTTTAATGCCAGTTGAACCAGCAGGAGAAAACTCTATTCTTCATGCATGCTTTGCTAAAACCGGATTTCTGAGCAACTTTGCCATATATAGGCCTATTAGGCCTATGTACAAATTGAAAACAGACAAGAAACAGGAACTATTTATCACCCACGTTTG
Source organism: Aporrectodea caliginosa (assembly GCA_020284085.1). Classification (NCBI taxonomy): domain Eukaryota; kingdom Metazoa; phylum Annelida; class Clitellata; order Crassiclitellata; family Lumbricidae; genus Aporrectodea; species Aporrectodea caliginosa. Next base: position 3,747,161 of record JACEVL010000124.1, on the reverse strand, counting down.
TCTGCACACACATCAGTACTGCTTACAGCCTTACACAAATACACAAATCAGGATAACTGGATGCGTATATGTATCGCCTACATACATATCGGCAGTTTATATATAGGCCCTACTATGACCGAGGCTGATGATCAAAGAGAAACTATACTGAACGGGAACCAAATTACGTGTTCAGTTCAGATGGATATGAATAAATGAACATGCAAACGATTGTGCAACTGTTGGAAATTCCGTTCTATAAAAATACAGCCCTACAAAACAGGGAATGGATGGGAAGAGGAGGTCTAGAGCAAAGACAAAGAGAGGAAGCAGAACGAGGAGGAGAGTGACATGGAGACGAAGTTTGAGGAGGATGGATAAAGGGAATCTCTTTTCCTTTCTCACAACTCAAAACAAGGTACCCCGAAACAGAGGCTTCCCTTAAAAGTCTCCCCGGAGAAGCTATTCCGGAGCAGATTCTACCTCGGAGGTTCTGCTTTAGAATAACTTCGCCAACTACAAAGTATCCGAGGAGAAAATATTTCATCCTCTCCGATGAGAATCCCAGTGAAGGAATAATTGGACCTTTGCTACTGCGTTTGCGATTCAAATCCCAGTGTGTAATTTTAAATAGATAATTGCTGTTTCTCAGCAAATTATGTAACGCAATGATTTCAATTATAATAGAACAGTAATATTAGGCCTACTGTTATACCTGAGCTATACTTAGACAGAACTGTGTCTGCAGTTACATTATCACAATTACATAACATTACAGCAATATTGCAATAACACTGCGTAAGACCTATAGGCCTATATAACAACTTTGCAAATACCGTACTCTCTATTTAGAATTATAGTTACAAGTAAAACTATAATTTCATTTACACTAATTAAAAATTTAAAACAAATGCATATGAATAACATATTCAGCGGCAATTAGAATTACGGTTGGAACAACAGTGTCTAACTGATGATGTCTGTAGAGAGGATGGCAGAGGAAGTGAGACCGATGACGGAAGAGCATCATGACGTCATACTGACGCAATTGGTTCATCTGGTGCGCAGCATGGACCTCGAAGGAGATCTACTCTGCCAACTGCGCAGTCGCGGTGTCCTTGACGACCGAGAGATCGATAGAATACGAAATCAGAGATCAGCAGACGAAATGAACGAAGTCCTTCTGACGGAGATCCTACCGTTGAAATCAGACTCAGCCTTCCAAGACCTCGTGGACGCCCTCAGAGCTACCAATCAACCACACGTTGCCAACTTGCTCATTCCAGTCAATACATGCGGTCAGTTTATGTTATTATAGAGTTGACCTACTTAGTGAACGTCTGTCTGCCTGTCGGTCTGTCATTTGCCTTTGTTTTTCCGTGAATATGTTTGTTTGCCTCATCCTGTATCTAACTGTCAGTCTTTCTTCGTATAATGTATGTTTGAAATGTAATACGCATGCACGCATGTACATTAATACCATACGCATATAACTATGGACATTAATACAGCGCCTTTACGAGTGCCCAAAAATATAGGACAATTTGTTCTAATCACATTCTTTTTTGGCCATTCATTACGAATTCTTAGAAACAAATTGTGTGTATAGAGAGAGATATAATATCGTGTTCATTTATTTGCTCTCAGACGAGATTCCAATGTCTTCAGCACATCGTCAGTTTCTATCAGCAAACTCATCTGACTTGACGGAGCACATGGATCCTCGCTATGGCTTGATTCCACTGATGATAGAGCGCTGTGTCATCTCCTACAGGGATTCTGATCGGATCCAGGGTAAGCAGACATCAAGTGCCATGAACGAATTCATCCTGCGACTTCTGGTACGAAAGCCAGACTCTGCCTTTCAGAAGTTCATCGATGTTCTTGAGGACAGCTGTCAATCACATGTGCTTACCAACTGCTACGGTAAGACGCATCATGGGATGCAATAAATTAAATTTTAATTAATTAAATTTTTCAGTAACTAATTGATCAATCGGTAATTCATTCTTCAACTAAATCAAACACAATCTCACCATTTAATTCATTAGTAAAAACTCCACATTCTTGTGTAAGCTTAATCATTTCATAAATCAATTCAAAAAACATAATTTAATTCGCTCAATAAATGTTTCATGCTCGTTCATATATTAATAATAATTCATCAATTACTTCATGTAATTCAGGCTAGCAAACAGTACAGCGATTGAGCAGTGGCTGGCTGGCTGGTATTTGTTGAATGAGTGAGTGAATGAATGAATGAGTGAGTGACTGAGTGACTGACTGACTGAGTTGATCTGAGGGACGGTGAGTGAGTTATATAATTTTTTTATGTTCTGTGTAGGCTCAATATAGTTCAGTATCGTTAACTCACGACGTTAACCAGCTTCATATTACGATACCATACTGCAAATCATAGTATGGCAAAAAAATCTGACCAAACTGTTTCATATGTTCTTTATTTAATACACAGTGTATCTCTAGATACAGCGACCATCTTAGAAGAGCTTATAGCCCCCAATATTTCACATTTCAAGGCAAGGACTGAACTAGTGAGCTACTATGGAAAACTTTCTGAGACGCCCTGAGTAGTGGTTCCGTAAGAGGCGATAAATAAACTGAATAGCGGAATAAAATGCAATCTGCAAGCTCTATGCTGTACATAAAAAAAATAATGTTGAAATTATCGCTATTAAAAATTACACTCTCAGTTAGTATTACAATTACAATTGCAAATTATAACAACTGTTCTTACAACAGGACACAATTTAACGGTGGATCTGAAAATCGTGACACAGGATCCATCACAGTTCAACGAAGCAGCGTCCGCTGTCGAGAAAGAACTTCCTTCCAAGTTGCTCAATGTCGAAGGAAGTACCATCGAAGGAATTAGGTGCACGAAGGTCAGGCTTCGCTGCCACTCCTTGGAGTCCCTGAGAAGATTAAGGGATTGGGAAGAGGAAGGGAAACTGAGTCAGATGTTTCAGGAACCCATTCGAGAAATACTTGATGCCAGAGGAATCGTCTGCACCGCAATAACGGTCTCCATCGATGCGAATGAATTCAACAGCTGCATAACGCGGTTTTGTAAGCGATTTGAACATTCGAACAATTATTTGGAATACTTCTTAAGTGACGAGCATGCTCCAGAATTGTCTGAAAAAAGCACGCCCATCATCGCTTGACAAAAAAATCCAAGTATATTATATATAATTATATATGTATGTATGTAACAATGTATGCATATATGTATATGTGTATGACTTTTTGTGTATGCATTCTTGTATGTATAATGTATGATGTATATTAGAGTGTTTCACTATTGTACAGAGAAAAAAAAATTGTTCATTTCTTATTGGGCTACCCTCTAGTTTTGTGACGTTTGGGGTCAGGAACATTTGTGCAAAATTATAGGCTTATAGAATGAGTTTTAGTGACAGCTCAAGACATGCAAAGTTTTATAGCATGACGAAAACGGCAGTTTTTGTAGTGTAAAATAACATTTAATTTCAATTTTAATTGAACTGATCAAATTATTTGAGTACAATAGTTTGTAGCTCATGTCACACTATTCACTTTGATATAGATAAGGTTTAGAAAGTGTCAGCTTTATAGTTCTTCTTCAGCGGACTCGTCATGAGATGTCTGTGATTTTCAACTATTTGAAATACAAGCTGTCGCTGAACGTCATCATGTGTGAGAGCATTATTAAAGTCTGTTGTAAGTTTGACAGCATGTTCCGCACAGTCATTGATGACCTTCATGTTCACTACCTTCTGCTTGGCATTGACATAGGCAAGAGAGAATCCTGTAGCTGGGTCAACCGCAAGAAAACCTGGATTAATTTTAAGAGCCGTGAACAGATTCATTGATCTTTCAGTGACAAAATCCGATAAAGTTTTTGCCTGAAATTCTGCAACGGACTTCGGATCAACCCTTCTGACATCTGTTTTCATTGGTGGACTCTTCAGAGCAGCAATCATCGCCTGTTTCTCACTATTCCAGACACAATCAGAAAAGAATGCAAGACCGATCAAATCCTCACTCAAATACCACTGTGCCCTCTCATTTTCTTCAGTGCAATATCTGCTACTTGACTGTCAACCTTGCCAAATGACTCCAAAGTTTGAAGGAGGCAGAGATCATTATACGGAGCATCTGAACTGCTTGGAGCAGTGAACCAGGCCTTGTGGTAGATGGTTACAGTGAAAAGACAGATGCGTCGAAGAACCTTCAGTTCTTGTGCCGTCAGTTTGAACTGTTCACGAAACAGATAAATTTTAAAACAATAAATTCCTTTTACCATCCATCTGGCATGGTGATAGGCTCCTGGAGGGCTGAAATGTACTTGACCATCATCACTCACAACAGCAACAGTTGCACCCAGTATGATTACTAGTGCCAATCTGATGAATTCGACGCAATGCTCTGAAGGAAGCCTATGATGTCCTCCCTCTTCTGGTCAAGCCAATCATACTCACCACTTGAGAGATCAGATTTGGCTCCGATGGCTGGAGTTGCAGCATCAATTGCACTGTATTTGGTAGCATCGATGAAATTCCACAGTTCTTTTAATCGACTAAATAATGTAGTCTGCAGTCCCGAAGACTTGAAATATTGGTCGAATACTGCAGTTAAAATAAGTTTAAAGATAATGTCGGCATGCTAAAAACAATAGACGACGTTTGTCAAATGCCTGCTGAATGACCAAAATGGCACTGGTGTGAACACCAGTGGTTGAACTGGTTGTGTCGAAACAAAGACCTACAAGCCAGTCTGGTGCATCATTCCAGCCTTGTAAAGTCTGGACGACAATGTTTCCCATTAGTTCACCAGTACTCACTGGGAGTTTAGGAATGGCCAATAGTTTCTCAACATTCACTCCTAAACAACAATTGGCATCCTGTCGACTAGGTCCCCATCATGTCCAGTACTAGTTTTCTGTCAAAATGAGCAATCAGCAGGGTATTTGACACGAAATGTTCTCTGTTGGTTCATACCAAATACACGGCAGTAATAAATAATATAAAATAATGTGGAAAAAACATCAAACATTGAATATATACATTACAGTGTTGCTTGTTGATGTTGCAGTACTGCAGTTATTGCTCTTAGCTTTATTAAAACTCAGAATGTCATTCCGTTACCATTTCTCACTGTCATTCCGCTACTGAGATTGTCATTCTGATTTGAGACACCCAGAAAAGATATTAAGATTTAATTAAATGGTCTTTGAACCACACTGTGCAATGTAAATGAAAAAGAAGTATTGAGTAGTAGTAGTGGATAGTTGTTTTATTTTCTTCTACTACTCAAATGTGACACATTCCAGGAAAGGTACCAAGTCTTAGTTCACAGTTTCGTCAGTAACTAGCTTGAAAGGAGTTGGGGTCTATTTTCATCAAATTTTTCCATTGCCTCATCATAATGACGCATGTTTGCAGTGTATCACTACGTCTGTAAGTTTGTCATAGGAATTTTCGTTTGCATAAAATCTTTCATTCATATTATTCATAAAACTTTTTATTATGACAGATCATCCTTTTAAGATTTTATTGACTTCGAAAGTTGAACTTGCTACATGGAACAAATATTTTGCACTAAAGAGTAATGAATTTGTTATTTTTTTATAGTTATTAGTCATGGTACAGACCATTATAAAGTTTCAAAACTAACATTTTAGCCTATTAGTGTGTTCAGTAGTACAAACTTTTCAATGACGATTTTCTTCAAATTTTACTTTTCGTAGCAATTAATTCATATGTCGTTTGAATCCTGATATCTTTGGGAAATGACAAGATATTAGCTTGAAATTTTGTAAATTATGTCCAGTAATGATGCACCTATGTCTTGGAAGCTCTAAATCCATTACTAAGACTTGGAACTCTTTTTGGATTGTAACATAAATAATTTATTTTAGCGTACGAAAATTATAGATAAATTCACAAAAACTGATTACAGAACCGTATTGAGCTGTCACTAAACAATGGAATAATCTCATGAAACTTTTAGGAGTTATTTACTAGACCAAAAGGCATCTTTTAAGCACCTAGCCCCTTGAATTTTCAGAAATTTTTTTTTTGAAACACTCTAATGTATATGTAATTGTATATGTGTATGATTTTGTGTGTGTCATGTAAGCTAAGATTCATGCATGCATACTAGTCTTACAGTTTTGGTTAAGTTTTAAAGTTCTGTATTAATAGCCAGTAACATACACACATAACTGCGCACATACATAAATCGATAAATGCAAGATTGTGAAATGGACGTCTCCATTCTGTTTCACTGTGGACCTGGACGTCTCAATGTATTACTTTTGCATTCATAGTAATCATTATTGTCACGGTGTTGCTGTCAGTATTGTTGCATCTTAGACTTTGTGTTTCTGTGTATTCTTCAGATGAACTTGAGATGTCAGAGGAGCATAGGAGATATCTGGCTATGAAGCAGTTCGATGCAAACCTCGTAACTGACGTAACGATGCTCGAAAACCTTTACGAGATGCAAGCCCTGAGAGTCCAGGAATTCGCGCAGATCAGAAACGAGCTGAGCATGGATGAACGACGGGAAAAGCTCTTCGATACGTTGAAAAGGAAGCCAGACCATTTCTTCCTAAGCATCAAAGCAGCTTTCGAGGACCAACCGTATGAAACAATACCTACAGTGCCTAGTAGGAACCTTTCTCAGTAATTTATTTATTTATAAAAATATTTTATTTACGTGAAGCTGTTATAACATTCGATTAGAGAGAGCAAGTTGGAAAGCTGAGCCTTTTAAAGTAGATGATTCCAAATACTGGGGTCCCACAACTGTTCAAAGCCTAATCATAGTAATAAGTCAAATAATCCAGCATCTGAAGTATACAAGAGTTTAAAATATTTAAAGGTTAGACGTAATGCAAATTCTCTTAACAGAAACGTTTGAGCTCTCGGGCATATTTCGATGGCTATTACAAAGCCATGTAATTCGCTACCTGCCTGTCTGTCTCTGGTTTCTGGCCTTTTGCAAGTCCTTAATTCGAACCCGCACTCTCCGCGTTACAGGTCAAGCGCTTTAACCAATCGGCCACTGTGCCACACAATGTGGCACGAGTAGCATCAGCAAACTCAACAAATGAATCATCTAATGACAGATGTTAGTCTAGTAGCATACTTGGCTTGTGCTGTACTATTTTATTTCGATGCATGGGCTTTGGGCATAGTGCAGCAGAAGTCTCGAGGGAAATTAAGCCAGGCCTCCACCGGATTCTGGATCTATAGGCCTACCATTGAGTTTTCCCAAAAACAGGCTAAGGCTAGGGTAACCCACTAACTGAATGGAATAGATTGAATTAAATGGGGGTCAGAAAATTTGTGCGGTTACCCTTAGAGAACATTAAAAAGAGGGAAACTCTCTGGAATCTCATTTTACATGTGCATCCAGCTGATGAAATAAAATTTATAATTTAATACGTTTAAATAAGTTTTAGAGAAGCATAAATGTAGATGTTTGTCTTGATTTGCAGTTGGACTATCGCCCGATGAGCTGGATTTTAAAAGCAAGAAACTCCAGAGCCTGCTGAACAACGTCGAACATTGTAAGTTGTTAGAAACACAGACAATGTTCGCGCTTATTGATTTCATTAGAATATAAGATCATGGATTCATAATATGGACTACGTGCATTAACGTTATTGTGTTTTTCCCTTTAGTTTCTGTTTCTTTTTAAAATGTATTTTATAATGTTTATTGTATGCACTGATCACGATTAGTACAATGTTGCCATTATTGAAATGTTGAAACGTGTAATTGGATGACCTGGATAGCGAAGCCATGTTTTCCTTAAGGGTTTACCCACTGATGTCATCATAATGTGACTGTACCGGAAATGTGTGCTATTGCTGATTGCTGATCAGTAAAATTAATTCTCTCTTTCTCTCTCTCTCTCAGAGTAGTGTAAACAAATTAGCGTGTACAACAGGGCTTTACCATTTTCTGTTCTGCCTTGGCTATTTAGACAACACTGTAAACGTTAAACATGTCTCTGTCAACAGCTTATTCGAACCCTGACCTCTTAAACGTTAGACAAGCATGCTACTAGGCTAGCAAAAACTCTCTGATTATGATATTAGATTATTCATTTGTTGAGTTTGCTAATGCTGCTCGTGACCCGGACATTGTTGTTTTATATTTACTATGCCTCTTTATGCAAATGGTGCATTGGATTAATAAAAATGCATATAATTAGGCGTTATTTTCCCATGTCTTCAACGATATCTCCGGCAAACGCATGGTCTCCAGTCGCTTTGATTATTGCAACTCGCTTCATGTTCGGCATCGCAAAGTCAAACAAACTGAAACTTCAAATAGTAAAAAATCTTTGGATAGAGTCATAACTAATAGGTCGAAATATGAACATAACCTCAACGCTTAAACCTTGCATTGAATTTCTGTTCAGCAAAGGATTTGTTTCAAATCGGGACCCATAGTTCACAAAACATTGAATGCTGGTCAAAGACATAGTGTTTAAAGTCAGCCCTGATTCCCATGACTTATCATTATTCAACCTGGTCATCCAATACCCTGTTAACTTCTTAACTTGCATTGATAATCATATTCCGTGCAATAAGGGATGGAGGGCTGAGGGCGCCCGGTGGCATGGTAGCCTATAATGGCGAAGATCTTAGAGGGTGGTAGGCCTAGTTGAAGTAGGAGTAATTGTATTTAAGTTACATTGTCACTAACTGAGGTAAGTTAGGGTAGATGGGGGGCACATTCGCCACCGTTCAGGTCGAATAAAGTTAGGCGTGTTATTGATCGTTTATTGAATATCGATTTCTAATTTCTAGTGTTGAACATGCATTTCTATTTGCAGACTTTGTAGACTTTATCACGACAATGTTCGTTCCCGAAAAGAAACAGAAGCGATTTGACAAAGGTACGGCTTAAGTTATTGCAAAAATTATGTCTTAACTTGAATGATCGCTTACCGGCAGTGAACATATCTGATGAGGTAATGAGGGAGGTTATTGATGAAAGCATACCAAAGGACACGAGCCAATAAGATTAGATGTTGGCTCATACTATGAATGGTCCATCAAAGAGAGGGATTACTAACAAAGCCTGGAATAATTTTCTGAAGTTAGAAAAAGGAAATAAAGAATGGACTGGTCCATGAGAATGTTACAAGACTTGAGAAATTAAGAACGTGATTAGGAGGCATATCTATATCTTCAATAAAGCAAACAAGAAAGCAATAAAAGCTCTGAGCAGAAGTTATTGAGAAATGTAAAGGAGGGCAACAGTATGGTTGACAGGTATGTTAAAAGCAAGCAGAAACGGAAAGAAAAGGACCGTTGAGAAAGGAAGTGGTTAAGGGAGAAGTCGGTGTGGATAATGCGGAGGCTTCTGAAGTACTCAGTATTTCTGATCACTAATTTCTCTGCAAACTAGGAGACATTAATGAACAAAGTCAAACATGCTAAGGAGGTGGTGGGAAGGGATTGTTGCAGAAAATATTTAAAACGAAAATGTGGCTACCGGTAGTCTACCTCTCTTCTGGATATTGATCTGATTATGACTTGGTTTTGGTGTGCCATCAGTTGACTTCTTGTGCTTTAGATACCGGCGCGATAGAAGTTACTGATTACAGTGTACAACAATTTTTCAAAAGTGTTGCATCCTAAAAATTGTTGGTGGCCTGTTATGTTCGCTGTAACTGTTTCTTTTTTCATTTGTAGAGCCGTCAAATTCGCAAAGTATCGCAATGATCACCTTGAACAAGTGCATCATGAATGACTTTGAAAATGAGAATTCGGTCATTAACCGTCAAACTCGGTATCTTCATTAAGTACTCGTGGCTATACTTACGTTACCACACTGGTAAATTATTAAGCCTACTAATCATGTTATAACCGGTCATAATAGCATTTATTACAGAGACTTCATTGTGCAGCTTGATCAAAATCTCACCTCTTGTTATCTCTTCAAAGGTCTTTCACTCTAAATTTAAAAACACTGATCTTTCATAGTTATTATCCTGATTCCTCCTCTTCATCTTACTTGCTTCGTCGCTTCAATTATAAACACCACACAGACTTATAAATAAACTGAAGTCTGTTTATGATCCTCGTTTATCAGATGCTCTGAGTAACTTCCTAAAATACATCTCCAGAAATAAGATGATAGCTGTACTAACACTACAGACTATTGTTGCCCTTACGATGAAAACTGTTTAGTAGAGAGTGACGCGGGGAGACAATCTCGTCCCCATCCCCGCCCCGCAACAAGTAAGTCTTCCCCATCCCCGCCCCAACCCCGTATGGTTTGTCCCCATCCCCGCAGGTTTTCTCCCCATCCCCACCCCATCCCTCACATTGCCCGTAAAAAAGGTTACACCAATTCAAATTTTAAAAATAAAATGTTTAACTTACAAGACTATTTGTATTGCCGACTGCATTAGTCTGTTATTATCTTATTGACAGTTTGCATTAACCAAGTCCTGACTATTAATTTTCTGACTAGTAGGCTTCAGGAAATAAACAAATCTCCTTAACATCACCCGGGTTTATTGCCTGGTCATTCCCCATTACCGCGAAAGTAAACCCCATTACCGCGGTATCATCGCAAATGTTGTCCCCATTACCGCGGTATTACCGCAAATGTTGTCCCCATTACCGCGGGATTTAGAATACCGCGGGAAAAATCCTATGTCATTCTCTACTGTTTAGTCGTAAATGCACTGTTCGAAAGGTTAACAATAAATGATGATTGATTAATTGATGATTGACTGTTCCTTTTAACCACCTCTGCTCATAGATATACTTTTTGTCTATCTAGACGGAACACAAATAGTCACTTAGCTTTAAAACTCTTTGTCCTTATTTGTAGCCATTGTGCTCATTTATGGTTATTTTCAGATGAGGTCCACCAAGCCTTCTCTTCTTTTGGATCTTCTTCCTTGAGAACAGCCTACAGCTTCACTTACGGCCACCTGCATTTGAATGTTCACCGGAATTACTTACCTTGCATCAAAACCGACCAAGCCAGGTTGGCTCTTGCGAACTTAATTCGTTATAGCGTCTGTGAATACGCTGGTCTCCCTGACAAGGCCTATGTATGGCACGGAGACATTTCTCAGACTTATAACGCACTATCTAGTATACAGAAAGCATGTTCCGGTTGGCTTCTAACGCACAATCGTTTAGATAGCCTAACGTCGCCTGAGAATTATTATCGTCGCGTTACTGGCGTATCTCCATTTTTGAAAATTCCGAGAAAAGCGAGGTAGAAGTTTGGGCACCATTGGACGAAAAAATAAGAAATTCAGTGCAATAAAGCTTCACACATCTGTCATATTAAAATATCATCATTGTCTAAAGATGCTGCATAAAAAAATTCAAAGAATAACACTTGTTTTTGAGAAATTTTTGAAAATTTGTTATTTACAACGATTGCAAATCATCCGCCTGAAAACATAGGCATGAAATGATAAAAAAAGCAACGACCAATTACTATCGAGTGTGTTCGTTAAAATGTTCATGGATATAGTACGGATTTTTAAAGGAAAAAATAGTAATTGTCTGGATATGCGACAATATAATCCAGACAAAGTTAACGCATAGTGTTATACTGTTGTATCTCCTGCGTCCAATCAATGATGAGCTTTCCAACGGCATGCAACACGTGACACTGCTACACCGTGGAGATACGATTAAAAAATTTCTGGAAGCAGGACATACGACAGGTAGTTTTCGTTGAATAGCTTTAAAACGTTCTGTCGTATCTCCTAGTCATTGAAACTGAAGGATGATAAAAAGAATTCTGCTACAAATCAACTCTAAACTGCTTTTCGAAAAAAGTCGATTTACGACAAGATAATTCTTAGGTGACGATGAGTTTAGTCATATGTGCAGACAATCTTGAGAATTTATAATGCTCTATAGCCTATACTACATTTCTTGTTCCATAATATACGAGATCATCGTGGCTGCGCTACTATCTGTCATTACCAGAAACTAAATGTAAGATTGTGTCAACACGTGCAAACCCTGAATATTATGTAGGTCTACATTTTGAACCTTAAAGAAGTTCGTGAGATTGTGTGTGTGTGTAATCTCACACTACATGCTCATCAAACTATGTCTGTAAAGAGCAGCACTGGTGACATAGAATGTTCAAAGACATAAGTTGTCTTGTACCTCCCTGCCAGCGTGTCCATTAGTATTTGATGTGACCATAATTTATATGTTGTTCCTCTATCCGTCCACTGTTATATGAAGCACTTTGATGATTTGATTGATGAGAATTCTTTACCTGTTATGCCACTTCATAATAATTATATGGTTTCCCTGTAGCAATAGACCGACAAATGTCAATAGATGACTAGGGTTGTAACAGTAATATTATTGCCTGACATTGTGTGAAAAGTTGGTAAAGGTTGTAACACTTGTCTGATAGATAGATAATATAGTCAATAGATAAATATGGTTATAATAATTGACTGACCTGTGTCAAGAGTTTATTATGTTTGTAAAAAACAAATCGCAACAATTGCATGTTGTAACTTCATCCTTTCTTTGCTAAGGCACCAAATGCCCAAGCCTATTCACATTTCTTTACACAACTGTAACCAATCATACACTTTGCTTTTCCCTTATTCATCTATACAAGACTGTTTTTATTAGTTTCTTCAGTTTACCAAGTTTTATGGATAGCTTTATTAGGTTGGACATGGACAGTTTTATTAGGTTGCAAAATTTATCAATACCAACATGACCTTTCAATATGTAATTTACCTTCAAATCCGTTTATATAATCGGTTTATATTATGGCTTGCTTAATACGCGTCTCTTATATGGAATATGTTGCATGTACTTTAACACTGGGATTTTTTAATGACAATGCTATTTTTCTTGATAGAAGATTTCTCAGACATCTATAATGCATTCGGCTTTTCCTTTAGCTTAGACCTGCAATAAGGCGAGTCCATATTAATACCTTAAAGTCGATAATCAGACATGAGTAGTAGATTATTATGATCTTCACGGTGCTATCATGCGCAGGTGCGCGTTTTGTCCAGTGGTCACCTCGGAGTCGGCGGGCGACAGGTGGTGGTGGTCAATACAGAGTGACATCTGTCGGTCATTCAGATCAGTCGCCGCATCTGTAACAACATTCAGCTGAATTGCATCAGTTAACACCCAACCAAAATGGGAGCAGGCTGTTCCTGCCTAATGCCTGGGAAGTTGTTTTAACCGTAAATTCCAACTTTCTAAAGTATACCTAAGTAAATAAAGTTAGTAGAGCTCCACTCCATGAAAATAGTCCTCATTATCATTATTATGATCAGTGTTATCGCCAACATCTCATTCCTACTTTTAGGGTCCTGAGCCAGCATCGAAAGAATGCCAAAGTCCTAGATATGGGACAGCGTAGCTCGTTCCGTACCCGGTACCTAATTATAGTGCATGGCTACAGACAATTGCGCGCGGGAACCTCTGCATAGGCACTAATTAAAAGCTTTTTTTATAGCGCTCCATGAAGTCAGAGCTGCTGAACCACACTCTGAAATTCATTAATTTAGGTAAAGGCAATAAGAATCTGAATCTGAGACGCGAGACAAAAAGTGTGCACGAGAAACTTGATAAAGTTAGTCAGAAGGAGCCCGCTCAGCAGGTGCGAAGCCACAATAGTAGGATTACAGGTCCAGCGTACTACGGAATAGACAAACAAGGCATTACGTCTGTTAGGTGGACCACAATGCGATCTATTAACAGTCACCAATATAGACAGAAGTAGGATTAAATTGACGCAATCTCCTATATTCTGCAAGTTGAGCAACGGCTTTACTGCAAGATGCAGTGTTATTTTGCGTACCCAGAGTAGATGTGTTGCGAGTCCTATCGAAATCATACTTTCCAACAACGAAGTACGGTTGAAGGCCGATGTTTGTCGGTCCATGGACGGACACGTCGTGACAAGACCCGAGTCCCACGGGAGCCCCGAACGGCTGAGTCCAGTCTGGCCCTACTCCTGTTCCTCCAAGGCCCATGTTGCTACCATAGAGGGCCACTCCTGGTCTGCCATGTGCCATGAAGGGCGACCCGTTGGAGCGACGAGAAGCAAGGGCTTCCGGAAGTCCAAGGGTGGACTCGCAGAAGTCAGTCTTGCAAGAACCACTGACAACTGGCGTTGCAGAAGTTGAAACGACACCTAGTAAAACATGATCAATGATCATGGTAGAGTAAGTTGTTTAAGATAAGAAAAGGCAAAGCGTGATTAGCCTATTTCTTGTAGAATATTCCAGTCAAATTCATAAAAAATGATCGTCTATCATCTATTAGCCTATTTTTTGTAGAATATTCCAGTCAAATTCATAAAAAATGATCGTCTATCATCTATTAGCCTATTTTTTGTAGAATATTCCAGTCAAATTCATAAAAAATGATCGTCTATCACAGTGGTTCTTAACCTTTTCAAGGGAGCCGAACCCCAAGAGAAATCCATGACCACTCACCGAACCCCTCAAGTTTGAACAATAATCTTTTAACTAATGGGAACAAAAGGAAATAAAAAATTGTGCCAAAATGTGATACAATATTAATGCATTCAATACATGAACTACTTACAGTTATCTATTTTATTAAATAAAAGTCGAAAAATAAAAATAAAATAGCAAATGATTTTCACTCACACTCACTGACCCTGAATATGTATATATTTCAGAGGATCTCTGCCGAACCCCTGGCACTGGCTCACCGAACCCCAGGGGTTCGGTCGAACACTGGTTAAGAAACACTGGTCTATCATCTATGCTTTAGCACACACGATATACATGTAGACTGTAATTGCGATAAAGCTAAGTTGGTAATAGTAAGATACGCAAATTAAAAATATCTAAGGTAACGTAAAAGAAATGTCGGATTATTGTTAGCATTTTCCGGTATAAATTAATGTTAATTATAACTGTCAATTAAAACCGAAGCAGTTACATCACCGGGTTTCAACATACAATTTATGTAGTTTTGTCCAGCGTATGGGAATCATAATAGGCGATTTTACTGAATTGTAGAACTTATAAACATATGAGTAGGCGTGGCCTGAAAATGGTTAGTTTTGCTAGTATGATATTTAGACTAAGTTAGAGGATCTTAGAATAATTTGTAGCATTTTATAAACAAGTTTGATAAACCTGACGCCAAAAGAAGAACTTGAACAAATTACTAAATAGCATCTTCTGGGACATTTGCTATTATCATGATTAGGGCTTTTTAATAAACGATTCATTCGGCAAATTCCAACAGAGAATCTACGAACATGACACTCATTGACACTGCAAATCTTTCGGAATCTTTTTCACGTATCGCTTTAAACGAATGTTCATGAACGTTTTATTTGCTGTGCTTCTCTAAAAGAAATGTTCAAAAGCGAGTGACGCGCTGTCAATTCTAACCTCGGAATGTATGGTCAACTTAAAATGTTTCCGACCAAGCGTCTAAAGTGACTCTAAACAAGTGCATCACTTTTATCTTTACGATACTGAGAAGTTTCAGTTGAGACGTGCAAACACCTCTTTTGCCTTCATCCAATGAATTTTCTTTCACGCCACGAGCAACGTATCACATTTGACATGAATTCAATACAATAAAATACAATATAATTGCAGTTGATACTGCCCTGCTTTCCAATTTCCGAAGTGCAAACACGACCATGCGACAAAGCATTGATGACGCTGGGTACCTGCATATGAAGGACTTGCTCAAGGTCTCTATACAGCAACTGCCTCAGGTGAGGTTCGTACCCGTACTGTACGCGTTACAGGCCGAGCACTTTGACTAATCCCTAACCACGAAAATCCATGAAGCGAATGTGCTTACCAGTGGAGCGATGTTGACCTTGCTGCTTTTGTTGTTTCCGCCATTTTGCTCTACGGTTTTGGAACCATACCTGCCAAACAGCAACTTCGTCAGATGCATTTGAACTTCACTTACTGCATATTTGGTCTTGAAACTGCGACAGTTCGCGGTGGTTGTCTACTGGCGCAATGTAAATTTTCATTTGCTATATAATATTTGATAAAATAGCAGCATCTACTTGGAAAATATTGTATCAAAGACGGCGCATAAAAGACATATGCAGGTACTCTGTGGGTTTGGGTGATGATTGAGTCAATGTGTGAGCAAATGCGCGACTCAGGGAGTGAGTAAGGTACATGTAGGTTGCATTCCGTAGTTAACAAACGCACAAAGATCTACATAACCGTTACAAAATCATGTGTAATATAGAATGCATAGAATAGTAAAAATAGCACCAATAGCATGAAAATAGCATAAGTAAAACCATAAAAATAAAATTAATAAGAAATGTCAATATAAAAATAAAATATAAATATAAATAGTGAATAAATAACAAATAGAATTTAAATAACAAATGGCATAAAACAATAGCATAAAATGTTCAATCATTATGTTTTACATTCAAAACTGACAAACCATCGAATGTTGGTTGGTCTTTGGCAAGACAACAATTAAACAAGTAAACAATTATAGAATTCTTGCGACAATTAAGTCTCCTCTTGTTGTCATTGCAGGCATTATTTTACAATGGATACAATGAAGGCTATACAGCAGAGTGTGGATATGCAATTGGTTTTATTAAAGAATATACTTACTTACTTACTTACTTACTTACTTACTTATAATAGCATATCTATATTATAAGTCTTAGTCTGTTAACGTTTTCCTTCCGTTTGTTTGTTTGTTTGTATGTTTGTCCGTTATCTAAAGGCTCCGAAACGGAACGCTTTAGCGATTTACACAATTTTACAAAACATTATTACGCCACGTCATGGTCAACGCGACTATTTTCAGCTCGCAATTTTATTTAAACGCCGATATATGGACATTTTAAATTTACAACTTTTTCGACGAGGCTATCTTATAATAGTATGGCCATTTGTTCACGTCACGCGGCTAAATATGCAATCTTACGTCAAACGGAGCAGCTAGGTCAACGCTCTGATTCGCAACCAATCACGATGACCGTTGATTTCAAATCAGAAATGGTTACGCCCACGGCAGAATTTCAATGCAACACTTTAGGGATACGAAATTTTTAACGAACGTTTTCATTTGAATTTCTATAGATCTCAACCCAACTTTATTTCACCTCAAAATTTACTTTAAATTCCGATATTTGCACATTTTAAGTTTCGATGTGGTCATATTCTGTTTCAATGCCATTGAAATCTAGCTATGCAGGAGTATATATTGCGTAGAGTTGCAGTTAAACAATTTCACGCCAGCGCGTAAATTCGCCAGAGGGACACACGAACAATTTGCACATCGTTAAATTCAAATTCACAGGCGCTGACGAAGATGTCGTTAAATTTCAAATAGGCCTACACGGGCGCTGAGGAAAACCCGGGCGAACGCCAGGTAAAAACTGCTAGTAGGTTTATGAATCCGAACGTTTTTATAGCGCCGTGTAGGGAAAGCGATGGTCTGCTTAACAAAGAGCTGACCTGAACCCTGGCCTCGGTCAGGTCAATC